>JAYRBW010083682.1:0-22937 GCA_036023295.1 Invenusta paracnida
CCCCGCACGTCACGTGACTGAGTTTGTGACGCTCCTTCCCTACTACTAACACGAAAACAATTCGTTTTTTAAAATCCCTTTTTTTATATAAAATATATTTATATAGAAATATATAGTCAGTAGTCAGTAGTGTGTGCATACATATACATATTTACAAATTTTAAACATAATTACCACCTGCAGCAATAACTTTAGCAAATAAATGTAGCAACACCTAATACATACTGCTTGCTATCTTGTATACTATACTTACATTCCTTAATTACATACTATGCAACAATAGGCATTGTATTTTTACTTTGCTACCAATAACATGGGTGATCAGAACAAAAATATAGATGCATAGACATTAAAATATAGATACATAGCATTTTTTAATTAAAATATTTTACAAAAAGAATTTCTTTTCGTGTTGGCCTAACATACACGGGTGTTCCATAAGTCCCTACGAGCAACAGAAATAAATATAACATAAAATTGTGACAGATATAAGTTCCTATCTATTGATTTGACAGAGATATAAGTTCCTATATCAATTAATTTTGACATGATATAAGTTACTCTTTATTGACTCAAGGAAGAGTTTATTACTGCCCTAGAAGGGGCATTGCAAATTCTGCCCAGTTCCAGCAAGATGGTGCTCAAGCACATAACTACACAAAAACGAGAACTTTTCCGAACGTGTTACCCAACAGGTGGTTTGAAAAATTTGCCCCAGTCTCTTGGTAAAAGCCCTGATCGAAGCCCTGATCTGTCTTCCTGTGACAATGCCCTCTGGCGGATTCTCAAACCTCAAATTATTGATCAGAAACCAACAACTGTAGAACAATTGAAATAGCCAATAACTTAAAAGATTCAAGAAATTCATCAAGATTTGCTTAAAAAATTAACACATGCACTTTTAGAATAATTTGTTTGTGCATTGAACACATAGTGTACAGACCGACTCACATGACATTTAATGTTTAAGTTATTATTTTATAAATTTGATGTACCAAAATGTTTTAATAAACTAGTAAATATTTGTTAATAACATATTTTTATTATGACCTATTTGATTTTTTTCTTGCTCGTAGGGACGTATAGAACACCCTGTATGTTCCATGAAACATATATATGTATGTTGGCAAACAATTATTTTTCATTTGATGCCAGTGTCAACGGCTTCAAAACAATCAATACTTTTTTTATTATATTGAGTAACGCAAGAATGAGCTAGATGATTTCTTTAAATTGTGAATAAGTGAACTGTAAATGGTTCTATTATTCAACAGTAGTTTTACAGCTATAGACTTAATTTAAAAAATAGTAAAACAAGCAATTTTCTATATATATTCATAAATGAACACTATATGTGTTCTTCTATGTGAGGAGGTTTTTATTGAGATTATTATTTGTCTTTTTGTCTGGCTTTTAAGTACGTCTAATACACCCGGGTAAATGGAATACACTATATTGAAGCAATATGTCTCTCGGATAATAATTGTAACTGCACTTATAATGGTGGTAAATATCTTCTATACTAATTGTTCAATTAGCGAATGCTACGACCTTTGACATTCGCGGACCATGTCACATTATCCAAATGTTCATCCAATGTTGTCTGCAGTAATTGCGTAACCAGACAAAATGCGTTTTTAATTGAAAACTGAAAAATTTAACATTCTCGAGTGTTTTACTATTAAAATATGGCAAGACTCAATCTATATGGGACATTTAAAGAGCTAAAAGTATACAAATAAATGTACGTATGTGTACCATATACACACATCATATAATTCCACTATAATTTATACTTGTGCTTATTCATTAATAGTACATTTATAAAATATTTAATGCAGACAGACGCTTTACTGCCAACGACCCTAATGATTCATACTTTATGATTCCCAAATGATTGAACAAGATAAAATTTCGGAAATTATGTAGGCAGTGTATGTTAAGATCAATTCAAATGAAATAAAATAAAATAGATTTAATCCCCAAATATATAAATAAAGCTTCAAATCGAATACATAAAAATCTTGAAAAATAATTTGATTTTAGCACACAACAAAATATATTTAGTATATAGTAAAACAAATAGGTGTGGGCGTTAACGTTCACTTCGAAGACAAAATAATACATTTATTATATTTTGAAATAAAATAATGGAATACATACTACTTTAATCATAAGTGATCATTTTTAGCGCATTGCAGCGTATATAATTACAATTATACCTAATGTACATTCATATAAGAATTACGTCTTACATTTATACAAATCGATTTAAAAAATCGATTAAATTAATAGACGCGTGATATGGTGATATGAATATGACTTAGAGCATAACTTACCGACCACAACATATCAAAAGTACAAATATTATTATTTTCGTTAAAAAAATATCTACTGACAAACAGATTACATTGTGAATTTTTAAGTATACAATAAAGTATCCAGTATCTTTCAATGATTTCGTGATTAATTCATAGACAAAGTACAGTGTTATACAAATACTTTTGACAATACAAAATATAATTCAATGTTTATTTATAAATATGTACAGCAGATAAGTTCCTGTTTTCTGTAAAAACGAACTTAAACACACATACTTGTAGAGTGCCATGTTGTCAAATAATATTGATTGTTGTAGATTTCTTCAATTTATAACATATACATATATTCAGTGTATTGTTTTGAAAAATTCTTGCTATTACAAAAATACACTTACAGCTTTGAAAATATCAAAGATATTTCAATTTTTTGAAATGAAACATATGCACAAACTTTACAAAACTACATGAAACCTTGTGGTGTCGAAGTCATCGATTACAACATATTTACTCTATGATGACAGACTTTAAAGTATTGATCAATTAAATGTAGCGAAGTTTAAATATTGTTAATAGTATTAATATAATGCATGTTGAGTGACTCATAGCAAGCCGAAAATGCGCTATGAAAATAAAAGAAATATGCTAAAATTGTTCCGTCATCTCCGGAAGTATTCGTTGACAATATGACACAATCTGATGCCATAGTATTTATTACTTAATCACGCAATTCCGTCTTACAGTCCAATAGCAAATTTCTATTTAGCAGGTTCACTTGAGCCCAAATCTCCGTTTGTTCTACTCCATGAATCTTGTAGCAACCTTGTCTGTAGTAATGTTGTCATTCCTGAAAGATCGGAATCGAGTCTGCAACGAAGAGACGTAGTGAAGGTTCCGTGTGTTCATAGCAACTCCGGGATCACTCGCCGAGCGCTCTCTAATTCTACCGCGTTGGCAGAGGAAGCACACAAGACGGTAGTAGGAGTTCCGGAAGCTGTGACTCAGCACGCACAGAGTGATTGGATTGATACAGGCGTAGACGGAGGTAAGAATTTTGGCAAGGAACTTCCATATTTGGTAGGAGACTCGACCGAGGTACCATTGGATCATGTGGGTTTGCTCGGGCAGCCAACATATCACGAAGACAAGTACCAGACCGAGGATAATCTTGGCCAACTTGCGCCGGGCTTGCAAGTGGCGCTGCTGTTGGAGCGTCCTGGCTCCGTCCGCGGGAAGAGCGTAACTGGAGCGGTAGAGGAAACTGGCCATGAGCCCATAGAAGACGGCGAACACACAGCAGGGCACGGCGAAGTAGACGATGAACTTGAACCAGACGATGAAGGAGATAAATCTGGCGTCTTGACTGTCGAAGGGACTGCAGAGTTGGATATAGAGGCAGGTCTGTACGTTGTCGGACCGGTTGACCTCAACTATGATCTGGTCAACAAAGGCGTTGAGTGTGATTGGAAGAGAGAGAAGAATAGATGAAATCCAGATGATAGCCAAGGTGATGATGACGCAAGAGAGTCCATGAAGACTAGACTTGTAGCTTGAGCGGACTGGGCGAGTGATGGCACGGTAGCTGAAAGAGGCCGGAAGAAGGCGAGAAAAACATGCAATAGGAGAGTCGTAGGAGAGATTTTCTAGTGTTTAATATAAGAAATAACAAGGAAAGAACTTCTTATGTATGTGTTGATATGGTTTGTAATTGAGATTTGATTTTCGTACATGTATTTTGGTTTATACTTTAATGTTGTTATAAAAAGCTAAATGTAGACTTGAACAAAATAATTAGTCTAGTAGGAACACCTACATTATCTGATCCTCTAAAACAAGAGCATTATAAACACAATACATTGTTTCTTTAAGAACAAGAGTTGAATTCTAATTAATCTTGTAATGCTTTTAGGGGGCTTATTGGTCCAAATATATCCCCTCCTTTTATTTTTAAGTAAATTTTGAATATACATTGCATGAAATAATGATACACATAAATTAATATTTATCTGATTTTAATATTATTAAGCTTGTTATAAAGGTATATGAGTCTAGAAGTAAAAGATAAAAATTTGCACTTCGAAAGACCTTAAACGAATTTAAAAATCAGAGAAAACGTATTATCAGAAATTGAAATTAGATTTTCCAATATTGGGATATATTTGACTTGTAAACACATTCTGTATCTGAAATTATTACATTTTTATATTTTAATTCTTGACGTCATACACCTTTACAAATGCTTAATAATCTTAAAATAATATAAATATTTAATTATATGTATAATTAATTAATATAATGTATATTTGTAATGTAACATTATTATATTTTTGCAATAAACGTTTTTAATATAGTTTACCTTATACATAGTGTGATTAATGTTCTTACTTCTTCTTTCTTGTCTATATATTACATTTTTCTCAAATTTGAAACAAAATCATGCAATACCGTTGCTGCTACAAATTGTCATTAAATAAATTCAATTTTTTTATTAAAACACGCAAAACCTTTTGTTTCCAATCATTGATATGCAACTTCCTAGTTATTAAATATTACTTAAAAGAAATACTTTAATTAATTAAATTTAGTAACGAATAAATTTTACGTTTAATACGACCGAATTAAATAATATGCTTTCGCATACGCGCATTTATTTTTAAAATGTGTGTGTTTCAAAGCCGTTACATACTAACGTATAGGAAAGTAAATGTTTCGATATTGCATATTTTTTCAAACGATTCGAAAATTTTATATATTGCTCCCAACTGTCAATTAGAGTTATGTCAAATTTTATAGAATAACCGTCACGTTCTGGAAATCTGTGATCATTATCTAAAATTATTCCAAAAACTTTTACATTCATAATATCTAGTGTCAAGGTTGAATACTGATTAATAAATATAATATGTATAAGAAATATTCATAATAAATATGGTATCAGTTTTGCCTAATTTAATCAAGAGTAAATAACAAAAATAATTAAATTTACCATAAACTTACCAAAAACTTACCATACAATTAAGTTCTAGTTAATTTATAAAAATGTAGGTTTATTTATAAAAACGACCTTCGGAATACACCTTTTAATTCGAATAATAATTAATTATTTAACTGCCACGCGTATATACTCCATACTTAATATCTTATCAATAAATGAGTTGTTCCAAGATTCGAGAACAACAAATTGGCATATTAACTACAAAATTACGTCAAACTGTATCGATTTTTATAATTAACACGTAAATTCAGAATAGTTTTGAAATTACAAAAGTTACAAATATGACGAAGACCTGTTTGCTTCAGAGGGAAAAGGTGAAAACATACCAGAACACACATTTCATTAGTTAACAAAAGTAAGTATAAACCAGTAGACAGTGTTTTCATGTTTATACAGTTAGTAACTTGATCAAAATATACTTACAAAATGTAATCTTTTTTTCAACTCCCTATTTGCAAAAGAAAATTGAGGGGAGAAGGGGGGTGGTAATTTAAGTTGTAAAATCCAAACAACCTTTGTTACATATTCAGAAGAATTCCTTCTGTAAACAGAATAGTGCTTAGTCGGAGAAGAAGAATGTTACAATGTAAGAGTCACATGAAAGAAAAATAGCAAGTAAGACATATTTTTGCTACAACGTTCAAACATTGTTTAAATTTTATACTCTAGAATTAAGCGTATAAATAAAAACTTTCAGGCCATCATTTACCTCGTGTTTCTTGTCGACAAATAAATGTTTTATTTCAGAAAAGGGGCCACAGATATGACACTATTTCTAATTGATAACTCCTATTTGTAATCTATCACCTTGAGTAGCCCTATAGTTTACGAATTTCTATTATTATAGTATCAGATGTTATATTCATTTGCATAAGATTTCTGCTGGCTACTATATTTGTCCCAGTGAATTTGTTGCTGTTTCAATTTACCCGGCTTGACCTCCAGTTCTTGTGCCTTCAGTGAAAACGGAAATTAATCTTACTTTAAACTGTCATTCTAATAATAGTATATAAAAAACCCACCCGCATACGTAGGTGTCATGTAGAATAGCGCTCCTCACATTTCCAAGGGATAAACAGTTGGACAAGAGTGTACTTTAGAATAATTAGTTAATAATTAAAGGATCAAATTATCTGTAGGGACATGTCATATTATCTCTGTTTTCTCCGGGGAAGTTCACTCCCTCGAGAAAGTTACACATTATTCATTAGCTTAATTGATTACATCTGCCGACTCAAAATGACACTAGCTGCAATGGATCAGACATTTTATAAAAGCTTTCAATTTAATTTGTGTAGAATACTGCGCAATAAAAATTATATTTATAGGTATATTTCAGATATTAAAATGTGAATATTTCATTACTCAATAAGAGAAAGTATTTTGGAATTCTTCCTTTGCTATAAACCGCATCTTAAGATATTTGTATTCAAACAAAAATGCAGCTTCTATTTATATGTTAATCCACTAAATTACTTTTAGCCAAAAATAATGTTTACTGATGGTTGTAATTGTATATTAAAAATTGGGTTATATTAAATGTATATATTATGTAAATGTATATTTGCTGATCGTTTCATGTATGTTAGTATATAAATAGATATTTTTGATAGCTTGGTATTCTTTTTAACAATATATTTGTATTTTATGTTTTTGAAAAATACATGTTATTACTCTTGTCAAAATATTGGAAAGAGTTTAAACTAGCAATTTAATTTTCAAAGAGAGACATGATAATAATTGTCCCCGTTTATATAAATGATGTATTCTTTTGCGATAACAAGTATGTCTTACTTTTTAATAGTAAAACTATTAATACGAACAAAATTTTGTTTTTGTCTTTCAGTATGTTATAAAGTATTATGACGTATGTATAAAGCAAAATTTAATTTTAAAATAAATTGTTTAATTGATGTTTATAATTTTTGTTGCAATAAAAAAACTGTTAAAGAAACCATGGAATGCCCCGTGTGTTTTATATCTCATTGTAAGCTTTACTTCAAAGTAATGCATTTCATGAAAATATTTAAACAATCCACACAACTCCTTTCTATATTTCTGCCACCAAATACTCTTGAAACGGTTATTTATATTTATATATTTTAAATCATGTTCAACTTTCATTGGTAATGAATATATTTAAATATTTATTTATAATGATGCAAAAGTATTTTATATTTTTTTCGATAATAGTTCTACTTATATTTTTTGGAAAATATATATTTATAATTAATGTACATATACTGTATTTTACTTTAATTATTAAACATTATCAGAAGTCAGACATTGACATCATTAGTAAACAGAATAGTAGAAATGACTAATTTATTGTCAACTAAATGTGTTTTTAACTTATCACACATATTATAAATAATTAAAATCTTAAAATTAAGTCTTAAAAAACCAAAAAAAACGCATATATTGAACAAGATAATAAATACGAATTTACTTTGAGAACATTATTTTTAACTAGTAATATGTATAAGTCGCTTTATTCAATTATACAGATTATACAATAAAAGTCGTTTTAAATATGTTTTCATAAGAAAATAATGTGGATAAATAAAATGTCGAATAAATTACGCATATTTGACTCAATAGTATTTTAAATTGCTCTATCTAATAATCCCTGTTCGTTAATAATCTAAAACTAATCTTTAATCCATAAATATGTACAGGGTTTAAATTAAAACTGTAACCCTCTGATTTTAGAATTGTTATATGTTAATAGCATTAGGATAAAGCTCATAGAGCAAGTTATTCATTAAATTGGCATTAAAAACCACACATTACAACAATATAATTTTTAAAATCGGGATAAGCGACAAGATATATATTATCAAATAGACTAATTTATTCAAACAACGTGCGTTAAATTAATATCAATAGAATAACCAAACAAAACAAATGACTCACCGATCGATAGCCAGCACCATAAGCGTGAAGACGGACACACCAAGTGTGGTGAAGCGGACACAGTGGACAGCTTTGCAGGCGTGTACTCCCCCCGTCCACTGCGACTGAATGTGACTCGGTGCCATGGTTGGCACGTGGAATAGGAGGAAAATGACATCACCGGCCGCCAAATTGGTGATGAAGACGTTGGGAATTGTGCGCATTTTTGGCGAGCTGACGACCAGATAGATGAGGCACGAGTTGCTGAAGATGCCGATGAAAAAGATTAGAAAGCTGACGACGAGGAATACGTACTCTTGCAGTCCGATATTGCTCTTGTAAGGTAGCAGGATCTCGCAGGTCATATTTTCCATCTCTTCATAAAGACTTGACGTGTTGCCAATAGCGACTGTGAAGTTGGACATGCTGAAGGTATTTCTACGTCTATATTAAATCTTTACTCGTCAGACAATACTTACTTTATTGTTGTCGAAGAAAGCACGTCTGTGATTTTTACTATTGAATAAAAATGTGCATTATAACACCAGCCCGTTTACTTTAACAAAAAGCAAATTTACCACAATTAAATCCATCAGCCAATAAGATCGAAGTATCAAAAGAACGAGTTTTATTTGCTTAGAAGTTGATGGGATTATTTTTATTCATTGAAATGTAAATAGACGCGATGCAAATTATTAAAAATTATAATTTCCTTTTTATAAATATATTATGTTTAGTAATTCCTTTTATTTGTTTGCAATATATTCTCAGAATATTGAGTACCTAAATTAAAAAATTACATTTAATCGTTTTGAAACGTATAAAGTAGGTACATACATATATATTTTAGAATTTTTGGTATTTCGTATTGTGGATATAATTTATCATGAAAAGCATTTTGATGAATATTTAAAATTTGAAGTAATTGTTTTATAATGTTATATACATATATGGTACAGATTCGTGAACATACATTATCAAGAACATTGTAGTAGATTTACGGTATAAGATCAAAGTGAATAAATGAATTATGACATAATTGTATTCAAAACAAACAGAGTAGGCCACATATTTGTTGTATAAACATTAATATTCTCTACTTAATCAATAATAGTATAAATATTTAAATTTTAAATAAAAAAAACACTAACTAATAGAATTATATCCACGAAAAACAAGAAAGAAAATGATAGATTTACGATAATCCTACTGTCACTTAGAATTACTATATAAATAACGATTTACTATGTCCTAAATAATAAATTCTTTTGAATTCAAAGTAAAATGCCCATATTGAGTAAATGGCCATATAACAAAACAAAACAAGAAGAAAGCACGAAAATAGTTTTCAAAAATTGGGCATTTATGCAAATTTAACAAGATTTTATATTCAACCAGCATTCCATTTTTCAGTATCCGATAATCAATGACGAAAATCAGTTTGATCCGAATGAAAATTGATGTTCCGGAAAAAAATGAAACATGCTCTTTGTAAACAAGAGTAATTTTAATTTCTCTCAATGCATCCTTAAATTCCTCTATAAAGACGACTAAACTTTAGAGATGCACAGCTAAGAAAGTATAAGCAGAAAAGAAATGCAATATTTCGACAGAAGTGGAGATAAAAACACAAAAACACTCTCTCATCCATGAACAATCAATTTCGAGGTTTCCTCTCCATCATTTCCTTCATAAGCGCTTAATTACAGCAAGGCTTTGCTCATAATGGGGTTTCATTCTTATTCCAAAAAAGGGTACAGAAAGAACGGAAGGGAGGGAGGATTTACCTTATTTTGAATTCGGAATCAGCTGCGTCTTTATAATATGAATTAATTCTTGAAACTACTTGTACTTTAGTTAAAAGATATAAAAAGAAAAAACAACGACTTCAATAACAGAATCTTGCGCTTATTTTCTTTTCAATGACCGTATGTATATATGAGACCTAGATTATCTAATCCAGTGAGTCGACCCAACGCAATACCCATATTTACTTCATGGCGTTAATCTATTGCCTTCGATTAATTCGTGGCCCTCTTTGTTATAAAGAACTAACTCTAGCACTATTATAAAGGTATACTTGTATAGCATATAGCATAGATAGCATATACGAGAATAATACTTAGTTTAGTCAGCACATAGGGAAGGAAATACTGTATGTAGTTAAAATATTGGTTTTGCATTTTGTAATCGGAGGGTTAATTTTAATAGATATATATAGATTTAATTTTGAAATATCATAAGCACAGTACTTTTTAAATATATTTATTTGAACCGGTCAAACATTATTATTAACTAATTACATTTCAATTGTTTATCTTATTTTATTTTATGAGTAGATAGCTACATTATTATTATAAATGTTAAATGAAAAATAATAATAATAAATAATATCAAAATAAAATAAAATAAAATGAATATATATTACAATACACCTTCTCGGGCATAGTAATTAAATATTAATTACACAGACATATAATATATAAAAAGGTAATTATTTGTTAGTACAGTTATCATTACTGTTATACATAATGTAGGTATACATGAATTAAGTCAGTAGAATTAAATCATTTGGATTTCCAGAATGAATATATACTGAAGTTTGGTTAAGAGATCGATTACATTTTTAATTATGTCGAGCCTCTTTAATAGAGACCTCTAAAACGGAATTGATATGATTTCCAATATCAAAACCAGAATAAGTACAAATGCAAGACATGTTAATTGATAAGAAGAGATGGCTGAGTTAGAATCATACTTGTTATTTTCGAAATCTTTGTGAATATGCACGCTTAACCTATGTGACAACACGCTCTCTTTACAGAACAAGTAAAATTATAAACAATTTCGGCCTCAGAACACAATGAATACGATCTTATATGACCTAAAGGATGAAATAATTAAGAGTACTATTAAACCTCTCTTCAATATGAGTTAGAACAGAAACACGAAAAATTTAAAATGAAGCCAATATTTGAATGTTTAGAATAAATATTATTTTATATTTAACCAAGACATCAAAAATCTAACATTTTATGATCAATTTATACTTTAAATTTGATATTAGTATGCTAAAAATTAAGAGATTAAGAAAATCGTTACATATATGTATATATCTAAATTACCATATTCATGAACAGGGCGTGTCGTTATATAGGTAAAACTAAAGGCCCTTATTCACTATAATTTTTGAACATAATCCATATACTTATAAATCAGTAATCTCTTCTGACGGATTAACATGTTAGTAGTATGGCGGTGTGTTTCGAGCCAACCCCACCTCCTCCAGAGTACGCTCAACCAATGAGAGCAAGAACAGTATTTATGGAACGCGCCAAAATTATGTGGCTAAAAGTGCGCCAGAATTTCAAAAACCGATTCGTCTCTTAGAAACGTAAAAATTGCACGCGCCATTCAAATTACGAGGGAATTTCAAATTTTGCACGCACCATGACATTATTAAATATGCGAGAAGATTTTAATTAAACGCGAGATTATGTACTGTACTAGTATTAAATCGTATTTTAGGGGAAAAGTTATGGGAACAGCCTTATTTAATACTTTTAAATTAATCAGAAGCAAACCATAATCACGTGAGAATTCTTCTAATTTGCATATATACTACTTGTCTTAAATTTTAGTCGTACAGAAATAAAATATCAGTATTTTGTAAAAATGTATTTATTTAAACACAATTTTTGAACTAAATTCAAATTAAAAATATACGCGAAAGTTTTAATTAAACGCGGTATTATATACTAGTATTTAAGACGAAAAGTTACAAGAACACTCTGTTTAATACTTTTCTATTAATCAGAGGCAAACTATAATCACGCGACAATAACTCATAAGTTACATATACACTACTTGTATTAATTTTCAGTAGTATAGCTATAATATATCCATATTTTAAGATAATTAATAAATTCCTAAATCATATCCCCAAACTCCTCTAAATGATTCCCTAAAAGTATGCAAAGCATTTCAAAACTCCTAGATGATTCCCTAAAAGTATGCTAAATTTGCAAAGTTCCTAAATGATTCCCTACAGATATTCTAAAAATTCCTAAAAACTCGTATATGAATCCCTAAAGGTATGCGAAAAATTATCTAAACTCATAAATGATTCCCTAAAAGTATGATAAAATTCCCTATGCGGCGTAATACACGCTAGGTGCCACAAAATGCAGTGTAAAATACTCTTGGTACTATAAATTACGGCCTAATATAGCATTAAGTAGTTGCCGCAAAATGTGGCGTTATAGCATAATATTAAACAGGTACCGCCAAAGTTGCGTAAATAAACATAGCGCTAAATAGATATCGTAAAAAATATGGCATAATCTATAAACACGATATGTTGCTCGATAGCTATTTAATTATATTAAACTACATATTATACATGATTTTGGTATAATATTAATATTGATTTACATGCGCTTATTTATTTTTTGTGTACTCTATTTATTAGTTTGGCTTATCTACTTTACCTCCAAAGAGTCGGCGACTGTCCTGTTTTACATTTATAGAATATAACCATTTATTTTCTCTTTAATAATTCAATTATAATGTTGTATTCAACTCTCAATGAAATTAACCATTATTATTATAAACTAAAAATTTAGTTTAAAAGCAAACTAAAGATCAATTCTAAGTATTAGATATATCATTTTAACGAGAATTATAATAAAACATTGAAAAGATAATTCAGTTTACGTCATTGTGATAAATTTGAGGGTTATATAATTCAAAAGTATTTTAGAAAATCTATAAATTTAAAACGAACTAATTCTTATTAGGATTATATATAAGAGCTAACTGTAATATTTAAGGTATTCCATACAGATGTACATATATATACTTCAGATATACAAAATAATACAGAGACACATCGAAATTATATTCCATGTAAATATTAAAAGTCCTTATTATTAGTCCTTTTAGATGTTAGTCCTTTTAGTCGTAAGTCCTTTTAGTCGTTAGTCCTTTTAGTCGTTAGTCCTTTTAGATGTTAGTCCTTTTAGTCGTTAGTCCTTTTAGTCGTTAGTCCTTTTAGATGTTAGTCCTTTTAGTCGTTAGTCTTTTTAGTCGTTAGTCCTTTTAGTCGTTAGACCTTTTAGATGCTAATTTTATATTAACAACGTAAGACGCTAATTTTATATTGATATTATCAACGTTAATCCGTTTAAACGTTACTCCACCTTTCCATATACATTAGCAGTAAATTTGTTATAAATATTTTTTAAACAGTAGAATCCACCTGGATGGTTAACACATAGCCATGATGACTAGCAAGATCTCAGAACCCGATAATTTCGTGATGAAATGAAATTTTTCTATTTAGCTTTCGATTAAATTTTTTAAGAGGTTTTAATATTACTGGGTAAACTAAATGCACTTATATTAACATAATACAATCCACAGATATTAATCCATTGATTTATAACTGCATTTTTCTAAGGTAACGCAACACTTTCTGCTGACGATATTCATCTAATTGAACCAACAATCCAACAAAATACGACTTTCAGCGGTTGTATTTATTTATTAAAACTTGCTTATTAGTACTTACATACTTAGTGCTTTAAGTGAATATACCTATATACACAATTACTCACTTAACGAATGCTGTTGTAAATTAGACCATTGACATCCGCGGGCCATATTGCATCACCCTCAAGCTTATCCAACGCGTTCTGTAGTAATTGTCATACCATTAAAATATATTTGTTATTAAAATTAAAAGAGGAAGTTATTAATCTAATACTGTCAAGACATTTTCGAGTGTTTCGCCATTAAATTGAGACCAAACTAAGTCGACATCAGAAATTTAGTGTGTGAATGTGTATATGTATGTACATTTAACATATTTTAATGTATGTACATAAATTTTAATAACTTTTTTTAACTGTTAACTGGTAAATTTTAACTGTTAATTTATGTACATAAATACAACAGTTAAATGTGAGAGGTGAAGAATTATACATATCTATTTCAAACAATGAAATCAAACATAATTTTAAAATAATAATTTAGTATTTTTATCTCAATGTAATCAAACAAAGGTTTTTAATATTTTAATGTTGGCGGGATTGCAATGAACGGCTCTATAACTGCAAAATATACTAAATTGACAACTATACAAGCGTCATTACAGACTTACTTAACTGATTCGCATAAAACTCAACTCTGCAAGAATATGAGCAGGTGATAAAGTTACAATGTAGAGTAATTAAAAGATTATACATTCTGTGGATTTTAATACGTTTTTGCTTATTGTACATACTTTATCTGGTAATCGAAGTACATGAACTGTTACTTCAGTACAGAGAATGTGTTATTAAGTGTAAACAACTGTGTATTACCTCAGTTTTATTATTAGTGTCTTGTAAATCAGACGTGGAGAAATCTAAAAAATCTAGATTTTCACTAAAACATAACATTTTTTCACGTCAATTGATAAAAGATGTCATCACTCAGGTGATCACTAAGGTGACTCACTCATGTACCAAGCTCTACAAAAGGCTAATTCTATTTAAGTCTGACTGCAAGTAAGTGACTCGTCATCACTTCATCCCTTTTTCCTTTACTTTAGTGTTATATTTATGTATGTACATATTCACATTGAATTAGCATTAGCATAATACCCCATGAGTAGAGTTAATGGTTCAATGTTATAGGTTTTAAATAATATACAATAATAGATAGCGGGTACGCAGCATTCGTGGAGTATGGTCTGCCGTGCAAGTGCTCTTCCTCTGGTTCCTCCACAAAAAGTGGACAATGTGTGGCTGGAGGCCATAAAATACACGGTCTAGGAATTCATGGATTACATCACCATGACATGGGTAGATACCATTACTGCCCTATTCCCGGTGAAATTATGGAACCAGTACGACAACGTTGGCGGATTGCGCACCAATAATCATCTTGAGTCTTGGCATTCTTCGCTGAATCGTCAATTGATTCGCCCTCAACCAAATATCTACACCTTGATAGAGTTGCGGAGAATTGAACAGCAAAGGAATGAACAACGCATCAAACTACTCTAATCAGGTGCTCCCCCTCAACAACCCAGCATACAGACAAGTGACTGAACGACTGATACGACTCCGACAGAGACTTGTCAACAACGACATCAACGTGTATCACTACACTGGGGCAGTTGCAGGTGGGCTGAAGCAGCAACTTATTCGTAGATAACTTAATACTAGATAATTGTATTGCTCCTTTCCAATTAAATAATGCATTTGATTTTTTTAGACAAATTTTATTTTATTTGCAGAAATTTTATTTTATTTTATATACTTATTTTACATCTATTCATTGTACTCATTTAGATATAATTAAAATTAGGCCAATAGCTACAATTCCAAATAGGTGAAATGCGTGTAGGCGAAAAGTAAATAGCTGAAATGCTATGACACCTAGATGACTGAAGTATCGATGTAGTTTGAAACATTTTCTCCCCTAATATAAACTAAATGTCATAGGTTGCATAATTTGAAAAAGTTTAAATGATACGATAATACATTAAGAAATATTTATAATACCGTCCGACGCATTTCATGGGTTCTCGTTTGTGACCACACCCAAAGTGAAGTACTACAATAATAAAATAATATACCTACGCCTAAAGTAAATTCAAAGATTAATACAATTAAATTGTACAAGCTGCTTGCGTATACATAGAATAAATAACATCGTAATGAATCCAATACACACATCTACAAATCTATATACGTAACAAAATTATCTCCTTTGTTAAGTCAGACCATAGAAAACTGTTTTTACACACATAATAGCGGATTAAATCGACGAATTGGTATCGTTTCCAAAATCAATACATATAATTTATTGTTTACCCCTCTCTAAAAGAGAAAACTTCTCCGTTTCAGCTTCGCATCTGTTTGGGATCACATGAGTCATTATCAAAGAATGTCTTTCTTGTCTCGTCTGGAGTAAGCCAGGGGGGGGTGGATGTTCTTCTAACCGCGTGTAAACAAGTTGGGAGTAGTAGGGGCATAATGCAAGTGTACAAGTTTAATTCGTACATTCAAGTTTATAAATGCCAAATATTTCATGAATCGAATTTTTGAATTTTGTGGGATTCGAATACCACAGTATTATCTGTTAATTTAGTTTATTTATCGTATTTTATGACATTTTTATGGCATATTAATTCACTTTGAGTGTTGTCCAGCCGAAAGCACATATATGCAAATTTATATTTGCATTCGCACTTTTATTTTTATTTAACTTTATATGTAATCCTACTGTTTTGTTCTACACTTAATAACCTCACTTACTCGCTCTTACACATTTATCCGTGTTCATTTGTCTTATTTTGTAATCTTACTATTTTATTGTCAACCTTATTGCATTCTTATGATACTTTACACTTGATTTTATTATCGTCCGTAATCCAGATTGATGAAAAGACGCGAAAATATAATTTGGATTATAACTTACCATCTAAAGATTAACAAGATAAATATATATATATATTTATTTCAAATATACCTATTTGTTTTAAAAATTAATTTATGAAAAAATTATGTGATTCTTTGTTTATTTAATAAAAACATATTTATTGTGATAGAATTTTAAATTTATAAAAGTCAAAACATATTTTTGTTTCTATTTATCTTGAGTATGTCTACTACGATATATATATCTATTGGTTCAATGTTTAATTCATTCAAGTATCTGTTATCCGCGGATTTATGTTTTCAGTGATATTTATTTATTTATTATCTAGTTTATATTTTTTATTTATCATTGAGAGAGGTACATGATATATTGATTTTATAAAAATATGAAATATATGTTATGTTTTATATATTTATTTACAGCATATTTTATTAGTTTATTTATTACTTTATTTTTATCTATTTATTTATTTATCTAATTGTATAAATTTACTTGTTCGTTGAATATTACTAGCCCTTGGTTCTTCCTTTAGGTATTTTTTAATCTGTACCTTTTCATTTTTCTATTATTTGTCTATTTATGCAATTTTATATAGTGTAATGGTTGCAGCATAGTGTTTCGCATAATCACATTGGGCATGATCATCTGGCTCTCTGATTTCTGGTTAGGTACACACTTCGAAACTCGGTGTGTCGCAATCGGTATAAATAGAGTGTACGCATTTAACAGAATAATTAATTGCACTGAGCTATACATATGTACGTCATAGTTACATCATATAGTTGAATGGATATCATCACATGGATAGAAGTTATATAAATTATTATTCCATATAAATATTTGTTTACCAACTACTTTTCTGAGTTTAAACAGTTGAATATCATCATGGAAGAAATACGTTTTGTAGCAAGCTGCCGGTGGTGGTAGACAACTTCTCCTGCGACAATCTGTAAACAGTAAAAAATATGAAAAAACATATTGGAGGTGCAAGGTGGTGGGTTGCCAAGTGACGGATGTAACTTCAATTTATGTTTTTGTAAGCAGCTCAAGTGATGAACATAATTATTCACCGGATGCCGGGAAAGTTCAAGAGAAGGTGGTGATACACTAAGCCAAACAAGAAGCTGTCAGTCAACCGCAAAGTCGATTAAACATATATTCATCGAAGCCTTCGAAAATATACCAACAACTAAAGAGGTAATGGACCATGTTCCTAGCTTTAAAAGACATCGTGACAGTCTATACAGGGTCAGATCTCAAAGACTTCCTCGTGTGCCACAGAACAGACAGGCCATTGTTCTGAAAGGGGGATGCGGTGGAGACACTGGATGGTCGCAACTTCCTTCTTGCACACGATGGTCGAGACGATAGGATAATAATTTTGGGACAATGCAAAATCTACGTTACGTATGCCCAGCTCATACGATATATATAGATGGCACTTTCGAATTGGCGCTGGAAAAGTTTCATCAAATTTATCCCATACACATTGAGGTTAAGGGAACAACAATGCCAGTATGCATTGGACTGCTACCTGAGAAGACGCAAGCAACATATTCTAGATTACTGAACCTATTGGTGGCAAAAGCAGGCCAATTTGGACTTGTCTTTGCACCTCAAATGATGTGCGTTGATTTAGAAAAGACGTGTAATGACCATAGAGCAGTTATTTCATAATGCACATATACGATGTTGCTTATTTCACTATAATCAAAAATTTGGCGTGAAGTACAAGCCTTAGGATTAACAGCACGCTATAATGATGGCAATGCATTCAACCGCTTAGTTCGCTGTGCCAGTGCTCTGCTGTTGGTACCTCCACATCAGGTTCACGACATTTGGCTACAAGCCTTGAATAAAGTCGATGATGGTGCTGCACAACAATTTTCATGGATTACGCAACAACAAACTATGTCTATCAACTTACAGTCTTATTTCCAAAGGAACTATGGAACCAATATGACATAGAAGGTCACCGCACCAACAATCAACTGGAACCATGGTACTCTTTGATGAATCGTCCTCTACCTAGCATCTTTTCCTATGGTTGAATTATTTAAGAGAGAGTAACAGGCCAACGAACAACGTCTTCGGTTACTGCGAGCAGGAGACACAGTACCACAACAACGCCCGACATACAGACGTGTCACGGAGCGTCTTGTTTGTTTGCGGCAGAAATTAATCAACGGTGACATTGATATGCCGGATCTGTGGCTGGGGTGTTAAAGCAGCAGGTAAATAGGCGATCACTCTTTATTACCTATTACTACCTTTGATATATTTTAGAACTTTAATTAAACCGGGTATTTATGTATTTTATAATTTCATATTCTATATAAATTATACGAGATGCAATAACTCGACTATTTCTTTGAAAATTATGCCAAATGTGATTATGTCAAATGCGACTATTCGAAATTCTATGACACCAGCATAATATAAACTTATACGCATAAACTTGCAAGCATCTTTGTAATTACCTATTTTTCAGGTTTATTAAGTTAATGAGGTAGACAACTTTAGTTTTGAAAACCCTATTCTTTTAAAATAACTTATTGCTTTTTAATTAATAAATTTTATATTTTTTTTTTTCTAAAGATAACGATTTTAGATATGACATCATGTTTAATTAATTTATATCATTTATAAATCATTTACCGTATCTTGTTGGTTATATATCATTTAAAATCTTTTTAATATACTTGTACAGCTATCAAGATGATACTATCGTTGAATTCAAAATATAATGAGGTTTACTTAAAGTTGGCTTCGAATGATAAATATTTGTAATGCAGGAGAAAAGGTGATATAGAATAAACAAAAACGTTTTATGTAGGATGAAAAATTAGGTTACTTTATAGCCAGTGTCTCATAAACGACGAGACACCCTATAGGCCCTATCCGATTCTTAAAGTCATATTTTAACAATTTATCATAAAATTGCTACATTTTAATCATTATAATTTGTTTTAATTTTTTAAGACGATAGGACGTGCCTTGTTGTGCCTCGTGCCTGTCTGCGGCACTGACAATAATGGAGATTAGTTATCTTATTTTGTCTATTTTGTTATTCGTTATTATCTTATGACCTGATTTTTAAATCAAAGACATTTTTTTATTTTTTATTTTTGGAGTGATTCGCTAAATTTATCTTTTATGTTGTTTACGTAAAATCTATTCAAGTCTGTTGTTATGCCAATGATCTCTAAGGTGAACAGGAAAAGTGCATGATACAAGCTAAATATTTATTGAGCTCAGAAAGAGTTTCTACTTCATTTTGAAATCCCATCATAATTAACTCAAAATAAAGCGTACAGTACTTGAGTTAGCATCACGTGTATATTTCCTTCGCGTCATATTACCATTTTTAAATTGAAAATATTACATATTACAGTGGTTCATTATGACAGTCATACTGACTATTACCGCAATTATTAAAGTATATTCGGAACTGCATATATACATAATATATATACTGTGGAAGCTATGGTTACGGAATCTGTGTTATATTCTTCTATTAAAAGAAAAATAATTGAAAACACAATTTATTTTAATATGCAGTTTTTTTGTGTGCTATTCAAGGCTATCCATAAAAATAATAAAATACTTGCATGTTATTATTAAGTTTACTAAATCAATGCGCTTTAAGTTTTTATGGGTATATGTATAATTATATTTACATATGAATGTACAAAATATCATATTATCGAAAAAATGTTTTTTTGTTTTCATTTAAATTCATCATTGACATTTTTTGCATCCATTTAAATTCAGTAATTCCACCAGCATATCACATTTCTCCGAAAGATTGAATTTCAAAACATCGGAAGATGGAGACAAATATCTTTTATGATGGAGTTATGAAGACCAGCATTTCTTTGGATTCTTCCTCGGCTTTGTCAATAATCTTGTTCAATGTATTACTTTGTGACTATAAAGAAAAAACAGACTATTCTATAAACGAAGTTTCTTGTACATGGCGAGAGCGAAATTGTTTAAATTGAAGAACGCGTTCATTATCAAATATTAATCTTCATTTGGTAAACAATTTTACCTCCAAATAAAAAAGAGTTATTCTATTTTCTCACCGATAATATTTGTCCGCTCACTGTAATTTTGAATGAATGAGTGTATTTATGTAAGTTTATTTATTTGACAATGTGAAAAAACAAGATGATGACAAAATAAAATATATTGGTTTTTAAGCAATTATTCCAAAATTATTTACGCGAAAATTATGAAAAAAATAGTTACGTGTATTATTAATACTTATTACCTTTAAAAAAGTAAATAATTAAGTCAATATAGTTATAAATTACATTTAATTTCAATACGTTACCCGATATTTTACAAAACAAACTACTTTCACAAAAATTTAAATTATAATTAAAATCTGTTAATTTCACCGCAATAGACGGAGAATTACAGAGCGTTTGACACAAACAGTATTTAATGCTATATGAGATTATTAGTGCAGCATTTAAATTAAAAGAGTATCTTATTGAGAAGAAACATTATTCTTTTATAAATACGTTAGAAGTGATAATTTTTGACATATTAAATTTACATAAACTAGGTAAATATATTCAACAAATTGTTTACACTAATTCTCTATATATATGTCAACATATTATAGACACATTTTCTCAACTTTGTCATCAAGAAATATTTAGCAAAACGTTATTTTCGTGAAGCAATTAAGAAGATTGAGTTTAATTATTACTTATTTGTTAAATGCTAAACTATAGTATATGTGTTGTAATACACTATATTATAGTGTAAAAAAGATTATATCCTGTAACTATGTATACTTTAAGCTTTTAAACAATATAGTACGGCAGCTGAGGTTTATTCAAGTGAAAAGCGCCAGATTCAATGACCTCAAAATCTGAAGTTATATCTTGTATATCTTGGTAAAAAATGGATTGATCCCTTATTTCTGCCGTGCATAAAATATTTTATGCGCATTTTACTGTTTCCCATGTGAGAAATTATGTAATTTTCAACAGTTTACATAAAAATGCATTTTTTTTTAATTAAATGTATTATTCATGTTTTTAATAAGAATGTTACATATCATTTTGTGACACTAATTGCTATCTACATCTTACAAGCAAAATTAGAGTTGTTAATCATATTATTTATTATGCAGATATATTTGAATATCGTTATCAAGACTATTTTATAGCAAAAATTAGGGTAATAACTGATATTGAAATATTTTTATATGATAAATATGATAATGTATACAGTTAATTGTGCTTCTAAGATGTAGATAACAGCTAGAAGAACAGAATGATGTGTAACATTCTTATTATAAACATGAATAATACGTTTAATTTCTGAAAAAGATGTATTTTCATGTAAACAGGTCACAATCACACAATTTCACCTATTCCTTAATACGGGAAACAGTAAAACGCTAATAAAATATTCTATTCACGACGGAAAATACTGCAGCAATCCATTTTTACCCAAATACAAGTAATATTTTCAGATTTTGAGGTCATTCAATTTGGCGCTTTTTGCTTAAATAAACCTCCTCAACTGCTGTAAAATACTGGATGACTGGGCAAAGTTCATGGCTTGCAATATAGTATTCCAGCTTTATTTAAACAATTATATTAATTATTTCATTAAATAGCATAACATTCCAATTGTACGTGGGACTCTTTATAATACATGAATATTTTTTTTCTAAATTACACACAACACTTTTTTTTTCAATAAACAAAAAATACTTGAAATAATTTGATTACTAATTCAGTTCCTTGATCGATATTCTCCGCCAATTATTCATTTAAAAAACCTCAAAACTTCTATACTATAGACTTTGAAATTACTCATTCAGTTCAATCTCCATTTTTCTTGTATTTCGTTAGCAGCTCCATTCAATTTTGCACAGTATAACTCTACTTCTTGAACCGCTTTTATCTCATTTCCATTAATCTTCTCTATATATTGCAATTATAATTCGTATTTCTATTATCGTAATTATACTAATTTATTCCACATTATGTACCTCCGTTTTGGTTGTATTTTATTATCTTAAGTTTAAAATAGTTGTTATCACTAATTATAACTAATTATCACTATTAATGGTAACCACGCACCTGTCTGATTTCTTGATAATTATTATTTTTCGGAATTGAGTATTTTGACTTTCTTTCTACTGAGCTTGCATAAACATTCCCAACAGGGGCGCAACCAGGGGGGGAAGTCCAGGGGATCAGGACCCCCCCCCCAGAGAAAGTCCACTTACACCCCTCAGAATGACCTTTTTATAAATATGTTAT
>JAYRBW010083693.1:0-46041 GCA_036023295.1 Invenusta paracnida
CGCGAGACTGTAAGAATTCGATTGTCACGCGAGACATTTTAATTTTACAGAATAATTTTAGGTGGTATGGGAATTTTGTATTTGTTGACTTCATTGTCACGCGTGACTTACGTTTTTTCGCATGACATTTTTAACAGTGTACGTTTTTGTTTTACTTGACGTGTTACCCTGAAATGATTTTAAAAACATTGAAACATAAGAGACCTTTAAGCTATAGTTGAATTAATTAAAATTTGATTTCAATGTAATATATGAATCTTGCTTATTTATAATTATTTCTAGAACTATTGTACTCAAGACTTCATTGATTTTTTTCTCATACCGTCACGATTGTTTATAATTTTTGGCAACTTAAAAATAATTAGTTTTATACAAGTATTAATTCAGGATGATAAGAGCTGCTCTTAGTGGTAATATTTATTGGAATTTGTATTAATACAATTACGATACAATGTTTCATGTAATAGTATAGTTGTTATCCGATATCGAATAGTTATTTGAATGATTTTCATAATCCTTAGGTTCCTTATTTAATACCCTCTTCTTAATTATCAATTTTCACTTTTGAAATTATGACATCCGCATAGTTCATCACACTTTATTGTATCTTAACAGGAAATATTTATGTAACGATAGCTGTATTAATGTACAGTGTGATCCTTCTTTATTTTATGCTACAAATGTGTTACTAGCTAATAAATAAAAGTCTAATATTGTTATATCTTTTACGTTTTTATTTACAGTATTTTAAAAATACTTACTATGTTATGTGTTTATTACTTTTGCAAACTTTTTCATTACAAGACTTTTAAATGCGATAACATTCAAGTTTTATATAGTAAACTGCATATCTATATAAATGGAATTATTTCATCCTTCCACGTTATTTACGTTACAGTATAAAATTCGAAATTTAATTAAATAAATAAAGCACATTATTCCTTTAAAAATATGCTCTTAGAACTATTGACGTGCTTCTACCTTTTAAATTTGTCATTCAACAATTTATTATTCCTTTTATATTCGTTCAAGGCCTCTCCTATATATCTGTTAGATCTTGAACTTTAATTGTTAACTTTTACTAGCAAATTTTCTTGCTATATAATTAAAATAAAATCAATCCTTTAGTTTAATTGTGTCATTGTTATTGCAGCTTTGAAATAATTTTATATAAAGAGGGAATATAGTAAACATTTTCATGACATATTCTTTGATTTGCAGGGTTTTTTTTTTTAATTCACAAGCTTTGTGTACAACGTTATTTTATTATGCCTCATCCATCATCGACATCATATTTTTATGTCATCACGTCAATAGAATTTACACGAAATTGACTTTTTTAATTTCAGAAAATTTGCGATAAAATTATAGCTTCTAATTTTTAGATTGTAATAAAATTTGTGTTGCTATTTTACTTAAAATTCCATTCACGATTTCCGATGAAGCTAGCTTCTATAATTATTTAATTTAAAAGCGATTTTATGATCTGTTCTAATTCGATCATTACTAGTAAATATGTCATTATAATATTCCCTAAATATTTACATACATTTTAATAACTGAACAACAAATTTATATAGGTAGTATATTATGTTTATCTACATATATACCTATATTAACAAGATATCAATTTCAGTTAATATTTTAGTTTTTAATTATATGTAAAGACATTTTTATTTGAAATAGCTTTATTTATGGAGAATTTTTATTTTTTGACCTTATATTAACTAGTTATAGAAAAAAATTAAAATATTTACTTCCCACTCTAAAATTACATGTAACAAAACACTTTCGATTTTTCATATTCAAATTAATGAAACCGATAGAAATCAGGGAAAAAAAGTTTTTTAGACAAATTCAGAAGTCTTAAAACCATCTTCATACTTTGATTGGTCCTGTATTATACTATATAATACTATACTATGCTATATTTTGTTGTAATAAAACGTCAAAAGTGCTTATATTTTATTTTGAAAATTGTTTATTTAAACGAAAATTTTCTAATAGTTGGTTATTAGTTCGCACTTTTCACTTTTTTCTACAGTTTTTATCATTTATACAATTTTTAAAATAGTTAAATTTAAGAAATGTACCACTAGTATAGATAATTACTTGATTCTTAATTATTTCATTTCTATATTTCGAGAGCATTTTTTGAGTATTTCCTTACTGAAGCCAGATTTATGTGTACATTAACTATCTGCATTTAGTTTTGTTCATATTTTATATATTATCGCTGTTATTATGAATGATTACCAGTACTCAGTGGTACTCTTCCGCCAAGACTATTTAAGAGAACCTAGCTAAAAGCATATAAAGACGCATGATCAAGATTGGCATTTTTGTATTTTAAGTAAATCATTAGTAAGTGTGGATCACGGTGCTTCAACAAACATTAGGGTGCGTTCTACTTTGGTTTAATGTATTTGTCTTGGTATTCACATAATAGAATGTTGAATTGATAAAAAATATAATTTTCTTGGAAATATTAAATAGGTTTTTATTATTTAAACCAATCAGAAAACCTACGTATAAATCCATTTAATTCACTCCCAAAACGAGAGACAAATATTCACTCAGAGAAGCATTGCGAATAGTGCAAAGTCCTCTCGTTCTTCCAGGGCAAGATCAGTCGGAAGGAACTTGCAGTACGGAGCACCTTCGCCGACTATGTGGAACTGAAGACGGTCTCCTTCCAGCCAAACGATACCCGCTTTGCCTTTGTACCACCCGACAACCGTCAGCTGCCCAGGGCCCTCTATCCAGGCGCTACTAACACTCGCGTGGGCGACATTATCTTCGATCCTAGCAGGACCTGTGCTGACCTCAATGACGCCATCCCCACCTACCAGGGCCGCAGCAGTCCTGGCAGCGGAGGAGGGGTCAAAGGAGGTGGGAGTGGGCCACCGGGATCCGCGACCAATCAGCGTCCGCAGGCCTCCACAGGTCAGGGACCACCACCCACTGCACCGCTGGCCAAGGGAAGTCTTCCGCCATGTTATGTGGGCTTCAGTGCCGCCAAGCCATGTGAGTCCTTAAGAATGTATATTCATTAGCCGTTATTTATAACAAAATAGTATTGTTAACTACGTGCATATTATTGTGAAATAAGTATATTATTATAAACTTTATCGTGATATATAGTGTAGAAATATTATCTGTAGATTTGAATTAGATCAAGTGTTCAGTTAAATCTTTTAATAAGTAGTTTTTTCAGACTATACATCTTAAAAACCGTATTATTGGGTTTGAATTTAAAAAAACCTCACACGTTAAGCATAATTTAATTTCATTGCTGACTTCGTTTTTTTTAATCTTATAAATTGCTACCCATCATATTATATTGTATTTTTGTGATTTTATCCAATTAACGCTAAAAAGTGTTTAAATCGGTATGAATAAAAAATAGAGGTAAATTGCTTCTATATAAATTATATTTTTAAGCTCTTCATTTCTGTGTTATTTATCTAGCAAGATAATCGTCACTACTTAATTTAACGTTCCTATACATACAATTTTAATACTTTTTATAAATTTTCTTTATTTGAAAATATTGTAAATTCATTTTGAAGTATAATAAAAGAGAAAGGATTAAAAATTTTACTCAATCTTTCGATTTCAATATTCATATATTAAGTTTGTTTACGTTCTCTTCATTGACATACCATTTTTTTCTAAATCGGGATACATTTTGTTTCAGATATGTATAAATTCACCGAACAATCGGTCTCCTCAGTTATTTACTTTACAACTGCATATTAGCTGTCAATAACCATTTTAATTTGGCAGTTAAAAATTTGTTTGATTTAACGTTATTATTCACATTTAGAAAGAAATCACTCCAAGGTTCTTAACAAGGAATTACCGATATATTCGAGAACAATCATAAAAAATAAAGGACTTTTTATTTAGTTTATTTCATCTCTATATAAGAAGCGCGCCTGTACTGTGTGGAATGTGGTTTAGTTTATCATGCCACAGCCTGATCAACTCTTTTTTAATGTGAGCTTAATAATGTACTCTTAGTGTTGGTATGTAATCACATCCTTTCGTTAAGCGATCGTGTGCGTCCGCGATTTATATAAACTCTTAATAAAGTCTCCGTGGGTTTAGAGTCCACTTTATTGAGCATATATTATGGCGACCTAACGATCATCCAAGGCCAATTAATTTAAATTGATCTTATTCTTCTAAACTTTGTTATCTACCCTACTCCCTTTATGGCACTATCAAAGTGAACCTAATGCTGTACACTTTATCATGATTATATCTACAAATTAACCTTATTTAAATAATCAGTTGTTTTAAAAAATGATGTAACCTTTCTCCTATATACATTTCTTCGCGTAAAATTACCTCCAACACCTACAGGCATAAACCAATGCCAATAGTAATATAATCTGCTCAACCACACATTTGTAGAATTTACTGAACATTAACGATGGTTGTACTTATTAAAATCACAGTTGTTAACCTTTAATCCTTAATTTATTAGCACGATGAAGACTGAGGAGCCTCGTTTGTATTGTATTTGTATTGCTTTGTGACTCTAATGTAATGTTTATATGGGTTACCTATATAAAGATATTTTAATTTTATGTACATACGAGTTGCTGTTGATATTGTGGTATGTACATATCTTGACATGCTCAATTACTCTAGTAAGTAAGTGAGTCTCCAAGAGGAGTCTATTGTTGATCTAGGTAGGTACCTGCCCTTGTGGAGGGAGGGGGTGTGTCACCTACTAAGTGTGTAGACTTATCGAGTTTGTGCATGGTTAGAACGTTTTGATTAGGTGGCTCACTCGGTATTGGAATCTGTGTTATGGGTATTACATATATTATGTCTAAAACCATAGTGTTAACTTACTATAATTCAAAACGAAATCTGCCACTTTTCATTCAATAAATGACGATGTCTAATCATTCTTTCAATTGTGTTGGGAGTAATTATTCCGTATTTATGACAACTTATGACAGTTTATACTATTATATTGTGATTATATTAATGTTTGTAATTTGTAGAAATGTCAACCATTCTGTTGTATAGTTGACATAAGTTTTTCTTATTTATAATAATATATTATAACAATATTCCAGCAACATATTATCGACCTTTAACTTTTGATCCTATTTGCTTTAAGAATTCGACATAAACATTATACATCATGCTTGAATGATACATCGGTTAAAATATGTCTGAGGACACGGTACATCATGTCAAGGAGTGTTATCCTGAATTAATTTCTATTTGCTGTAAAATCTAAACTCAGCCTTATGATGTCATGTAAGTTCCTAAGCCCATAAGCCCATAAGGATATTATGTTTATTAGTCTTGACAGGAAGAATATTTACAGTGATACATAATATAATCTTATTAATAATATTGAGATTATACACTTTTATTCGAATTTTCTCAGATTACAAGTGGATACATTTCGCTTATTCGGTATTATTTGTAAACTTATTAATTATTTAGTGTAAGCACAGGAGTATAGTTGACAAGGGGCAGTGTGATTATAATATAGCCTATAGCTGTACATCCGCATTCGAGCCATTCACCTACTTATGATTATAAATGTTGAAAGTGTTATTATTTCAGGATGTACTGTAAACCTTAATTTACTGCCTAGATTATAATTTGTCGCGTTGAAATATTGTATCCTTAATATAGTTTAGATTGTTATCCTAGTGGCAGTAAATAAAATAATAGAACTGTTTTCATTTTGTGTTATTTTCTAAAGTTTGCTCTTAGGCTTAGGTACTATAGAAAATACGTAATACTATTTGTATTTATATTCTTCACTAATTAATTATCCATACTTCGGTGGGTATATTCAATAGCTTATAACAAACATTATATCTGTAATATTTACTGCATCGTTTTTATTGATAAAACTTACAGTGTTGTAATAAGAGCTGTATATTATACTGATAAAGAAGTAAAGTCATGTACAGAGATAGATGGCAATTTCTCAAAATAACCTTTTGCCTACACATATTTTTGTACGTATTAGTATCCCTCAATTTTTTTAAATTTGTGTAAACGCAAATTGTATTTTTATATGTTACTTTCTTTGAATGCAGTGTACCACGCCCTAATTGGGGAGAAACCAGTTCTCTTAAACACTTTAGGAAGTTACACCTAAACTTTCGCATATAAAATATCACTGTGCATTACCATTCGAAGATACTCCCCCATTTATTACTTTCAGGAATTTTTTTCACTTTGTCAAGATAAATGAATTAATTGCTTGTCGATTTTAGTTTTTAATGTTCCTGACTTCTCAGCTAACTGGGGAAAGTTTACTTTAACTGAATTGCTGCATGGGTTATTTAATTTCCTTTCCTCATTTTTAACTCTTAATGGCATCTCGGAATATTAACTACGTAGATTGTGATGTTTGCTTTTTCTCTCTTCATGCACAAAGGACTAGTTTTAAATTGTCTCTACCCACACCTCTAGGCGTACTTTTAACTTTACCATTCTGTTATTGTAAAACTTCAATGCACACAATCCTGTTGATTGTTTATAAAGGTTTTTGGAAATATTTCCTTTGTCGTAATTTTTACTATCAGTAAATGGGGTATTTTATCTTCTACAGTTTTAATGGAAATGTGTGTATAATAGTACTTTCAATCTTTTCTCTCTTGGGTAAAACATTCCCGTTAACAATGTATTTTGTTTATAGTGTTATGACAACTATGCTGAATTATGTTATATTTGAAATTTTAGGGCTTATAACGAGAACAGTTTTGTTCTAATTATTATTATATATATTAGGCTAAATAATTCCAGTTTCCTTAAGTAATGTCGGCTTAAGTAATATATTTAAACACTGTCGCTGTGTTCAATCAAGAAATATTGATTTCCTACCTTAAAACAATAATCGATACATTTTTCTCAACATTTTTAAAAAATCGATTATATTGATTTCGTTCTTCCTTTTAAGTGGGTCAGCAGTGGCTACAAGGTGTCTCATTGGAGGCCAGTGTGACAGACATTTACCAGTACATACTCTCTCGACTGCTCCACCAATGGGAGATTGTCCAACAAGCCGACAACCATGTAGTCAACGTAACTCTGCTTATGGACGCGAGTCAGATTCGTGGCTTTTTGTCCAAGGTGCAGGCCCTACTCACCTGGCCTAGCCTCTTTAGTAGGACCGAGAGTAGTGGCAGTACTGGGAGCAGTCTTACATTGGGGACGGGTGGGCCAAAGAGCCAGACTCGATTGGACCTGGGACTGGGGCAACTGGGTAATCGGACGGAGAAGCAAGTGACACTGGCAAATCCCTCGACGACGCGGAGTGTTGTTGTGCAGGTGCTCCCACTGGAGGTGTATCCCTCGCCAGGGGGCATGTTGGAGCGTCTAGGACTTACGGAGACCGAGTTGGAGGTAAGGCCTATGTCGGAGGTTTCACGACTACAGCTGGATAAAGTATTATAAAGTAAAGGCTTATTTTCATGCTTGTACGAGCATAATTTCTATATATAAGATTTACAAAAATAATATATATATATATAGTAAGTATATAAAATAGTTAACTTTGCTTCAGCGTGATTTATTTTGCATATAGGTACTATATAAATAAGTATTGCAAAGCTACCTTCATATTTCTCAGAAGGTAGCAATAAGAAGAAGAATAATGCTGCCAGAAACTTAAACTTATAATGCTACAATAAATATTAACACTCGTTTGGTTGTCTCGAGTTAAATTATTTTTACATAATATATTATGACGACTCTATGCTGTATATCGGCAGCTAGCTAATAGTGTGAGCGTGCCATAATTATACGAATTTTATAGATATGTGAATTTTTTAAATCAATGTAAATTTGAAATAGTGTAATGTAGCTATGGGGAAGATTAGTATCTATCTTTTAGCTGGAAGTATTACTTGCCGTTATTTGCTATAGCAAACAACTATACATATTATTTTCTATATCATTAATAGTTAATCTCTAGTTTATAAGTTTAATATACTTTAATATTATTTTAAACGATGTTGTTTCAAACACTGTTTACCTTCTGTTTATAGATTACATAAATTATACATTTACATATATTATGTTTCGTTTGAATATACGGTCAAATGTTTATTTTAAAATCTATTTTATCTATACTTAAGTGTAAAAATATTTTTGTATAATATGAATATTTAATCATATAGTGTGAAATAATGGTTAGAATGAAGTGCGAATATAAAGACTAAAATATAATTATTTTTGTCTATTTTCATTTATATGCGTGTGTACTTGAAGATAAGGATCTATCGTGTCCTATAATGTGTTCACTTGAATTAACTTGCAATAAAAATTAAAATAATTGAATAACATCATTATTACTTTACATAATAATATAAAGGGTTGTATATAATGTAATTTGCAATATGAATTACTGATTGTTTACAATTTAATTTGTACACACATTCAATGTACACCGTCCTGACATATATTGCATTAATCTAAGTCTGCCAGGATTAATTTATAAAATCTCAGTTAAATTAAATTACTGTGTCGCATTTGATGCTACCTGGATGCATTCGATATAGCCTGGACTATAGAAAGAAATTAACAACTCTAGAACTGAAATTTTGTTTAAAATGTGGCATCACCGAGAACTCTTACTCGGGGCAAAAAGGCTCTTTTTAATATTTGATAGATAGCAAAGATTTCCTAAAACTCTGGTTAGCTCGGTTATTCGAGCAGCTATTGAACAATGGCTTTCACTGCTAGAATCTACAGAAACTTTTACGAGTAAAGTCTCGACAATGTCCCCATAAGATATGCCTGGATCAGGTATTCTCCTTACATATATCTCACCATATATCTATCTATAAGTGCTGTTTCGAAGCAAATAATCGATATTCTTGTATTGAGTTTACAATAAGAAGGCGGCGTTGTACAACACAACAGTTTATGTTAATTGAAATCGTTTGGTGCCGTGTGTCTGCATTACGGAGATGGACAATTTCCCTTCTAGTTATTATTGATCCATTTCTATGATCGGCACACTAAAACGCTGGTAATGGCTATTATTTCGGTTACCTAATTTGGAAGCAATTAATTCAATTACATTTATATGTAGCGTACTATGCTATATGTGTGTTGCAAACATAAGCATACATACACTAATATTAACCATAACAAAGTCAGCCGGAAATAGGTATAGTAGATAGTTTTGAAAGAAACATTTATACCCTATAAGTTTCTCTTAACTATAATGTATGAGGTAAAACGCCGAAAGTATGTGGGAGCAATTATGTTCCAGCATATTATTCCAACAGCTAGGTGCCTAACTGAGTCATAGTGTGTGTTTTACATGTTGTATCAGAAAAGCGAATGATATATTGATTATTTCATGGTATATTTATAAATTGTGTATATTATTTTTAGTATCACTAAGAAGTATACTACTTAGAAAGTTAGCTTAGTCGGCTTTAAGTTTTAGAACTGTTTTTATGCATATTTGTGATGCCTTTATGATGCGTCAATATACACATTATATTACTTAATATTCGTGGAGTGTATACAACTGAGCAAATAAATATACAATATACAATCATACATACCGGTTAAATATTCGGTTGACCTTAAAATACAGTCAAATGCACTTTACATACACATATACACAGAGAGTACAATATGCCCGTATAATATTTAATGCATACAAACCGTGAGGTAAAATATTATGTCTTATTGCGATTCAAGTGCTATACATTGTTTGGCGCCTAGCTTAAATATTTATTCGAACATGATTATGAATAATATACACAGCTGATGTGCCTGCGCTTGCCGACTGACAGCTGCTGCTCCTATAACCAATTTGATTTTGAACACACATGGTTTCTTCTATTTGAGTAGAATTCTTCTAATTTGTAGCCAGAATACTGTATAATATAGGTAACATAGATATTTGTTTTAGTATATGTACTAACACACGCAGACCCACATATATATAACTACGTTAATCAATTCGAAATTGTATACAAGTTGCCTTTGCTCTCTACACCTTGAAATAAATGCAAACTATTTTATATATTTTATCTTATTTATCTATATTTAATTTTAAATATGGCAAACACCGCGGAATACTGATTGCATTTAGCTATTATAGTCGTTATACACAAAATGACTGTCTAGCAAAGTAATTTACTTAATACTCTTAAATATTAAATTCTACTCCAAATAGAAATTTTTATAGTTATTTTTAGAAAGTATATTATATTATTAAACTGTATATATTATGTTACTATATTGGTGTTGGCAACAATAACTTGTTTTTAATAACTTACGACTTTAATAAAAAGACTTCGGTGGATAAATGACATATTTATGCTTTTTATACACTTTATTTAGCTAAAAGCCAATGAGTATTATTTTTTAATGACGCTCTTAATTAAAATAACAACAAAAATGGTTTTATTATGAACAATTTTTAAAAACAAATTTATTCGTTTATATGTTTTGTATTCATATAAAATTGATTTTTTTAAATTTAATAATTAATAATTATTATATTTGTTTTACTTTTTGAAATCAGTCTTAATGTATGATTAATTCCTCATTTTAATTAAGCTCAAGATATAACTGTCACCACCAACCAATTAAAAAATATAATAATATGATATAATAATATTTATTCAAAATGTTTCATTGCGCATAAATCGTTTTTGACTCTATTTTAAGAGTTATATTTTTAATGGAATAAAGACAACAGAAATATCCTCTTGATTGTATTAAACATAAATTTTGGATTTCGATATACAATAATAAGTTAAACATATGTAATCAGCTAAACAAGGATAAAAATGCACGGCTCTCGGACATTCTTAAAATCTCCGTGGATTCAACTCTCATCTCTTTCTTTGCAGGGAAACTTATTGGACAGAGGTGTCCGGTTGGAACCCCTGCTCGGCCACTTGCGGTTCCGGGGTTCAGCAGAAACGAATGGTCTGCGTCGGTCGGGACATCTACTCGTCCGTTCGTCCCATCAACCCCGAGCGATGCGCCAGCATCGAGAAACCCAGCCAACGCACCACGCGCAAGTGTAACCGAGGCGAATGCCGCTACCGGTATATCTGGAAAGTAGCCACGATGGGCGCCTGTTCTCAGACCTGCGGCAATGACGGCTTCAGGTTTCGCGAGGTCGAGTGCCACTACATCGTCGGCGGGAATCGCACTGTCATCACGGATGAGGAGAACTGCGAACGACGCAATCGGCCGATTTCACGCGAGAGATGCAACCACTTTGACTGTCCGGCAGAGTTCTCGTCCACTAAATGGGCCGCGGTATGTTTAGTATATTCATGTAGTAATTCTTAAAAGATTGATCAATGATTTTGTATGAGAATATAGACAAAATATTTATTGATTTTTTAAATATAATTAACATTAACATTTATTGTAATTGTAATTATTACAGAGCATTAAAATCATAATTAAAAAGGTAATGTGCAAATAAATTCAGCAAGAATGTTTTATTATTTTTATAAGATTACTTTATTTCAAATAGCATTAATATAAAATAGTCCTTATAGGAGCAGCAATTGTACAGACGAAAGTATTGCCTTTATTCTCTTCAGATTCGGAACTCTTTTATAATTTGGTCTCTTTTTATTCTGCACGTGTTTATGATTATGTGAACTCTCCTTATATACCGTGAGATATAAATTTGAAAGCATAATATTTTAATCAATATATTAGAAAATGTTATGAAACCAAAAATGTAATAAACAAAAAAATTGTATTATTGTTTCTATCTCTCTTGCTGTTTCTCTTTTATGTACTTTTGATTCTCATTTTGATCTCAATAAACGCATTTTATATCTACATATAGTATTTAACTGAGATGAAATGATAAATATACTCAGCAGCGCAGAATACTCCAGCATATTTATTTAATTAATAACCAATTTACTAAAACTATTTAAAAGAGCTGAATCTTCTTAACTCTCGTTTTTCAACATTCCTCTTCTGCTTCCAGTGTCCCAAGCACCGCAGTGATCCCTGCCAGCCGGGCGTACAACGAAGGAAACCCCAGTGCACCAAGACCATAAAGAACGGGCAGACAAGTGTAGTCCCTCTTCGCGTCTGCTACAACCAGGTGAACAAAGGCAAACGGACCTCCTTCTGGCGTTACTGCTATGAACATGTCAATACCAAAGAGTGCCTCGAGAAAAACCAAAAACCCGCCGAGATTACCGAGAGCGATATCACCGTCATCCAGATGCGTCGAGCTAAACGACTCAAACTCCAGATCGGTCAGACCGCCTATGTGATACCCTGGACTCGACTGATAGTCCGCTGTCCCGTGAACCACTTCGTCAACCGTCAAATCAAGTGGCAGAAGGGGAACAACGCCCCAATCGAGTACGCTGGACGAATCAAGAGCCAACGAGTCCGTGTTGACGACAAGGGCAGGTTGAAGATCAATAAATTCTCCGTGGAGGATCAGGGCGAGTGGTTCTGCAAGGCCGGAGATGTGAAATCGCGGATCATTCTCAAGGTGCGCTCCCCCTCAGCTGGGTTCCATGATTGGGCGCAGCGGAACACGCTCTGGAACGAGGAGATGCTCAACGAGGACCCGAAAACAACGCTGGTTAAGCGGGAGATTGTCCAGTGGGTGAGCACTCCCTGGACCCGATGTTCCAAGAGTTGCGGTGGTGCGGGCATTCAGACGCGGACAGTCCACTGTGAACGGATTGACACTCGATTCTATCACATTCTCGATGACAAGGTGTGCACGAGCAAGCTGCTGCCAAAGCCCGACTCCAAGAGGGTGTGCAACAGCGGTCGTGAGTGCCCCGTGTGGAAGATGGAGAATATCAAAAAGGATGTGGTAAGGGGGGTCAGGGGTGTGCTGTAGGAAATATTAAATCGATAATATGTATCAATACACCGTGAATAAATTATAGGTAATATTTCTATGTTTTGTTTAATGACCTTTTACTAAGAATATTTGACAAACAAAATGACTCAAAATTAGGAAATTTATTCGATTTATTTTCACAATATTCATTAAAATCGAAATCGTCTATATATTTACATTGATTTTCATTGTTCAAAATTTCGATGCGCTGGAAAACTTATTTTAAAATTAAATTGTACAATTTATTTTTACTTTATATCGAATAACAATTTATATTTGTAATAGTATTTACTATACTTCAAAATAAGCAATGAACAAAGATATATAATATAATAGCCGGGATGTTCATTTTTAATTCAGGAAAGCTCTTTAAATAATTTCTATAGAATGTAATATAAATTTTTGCCATCTGTGAAATAATTAATCTAAGACTTTAAAGAGTTTAATATACATTGAAAATGTGGACAAATTAAGATAAACAATGGATTTCTGTTGCCTTCGTTGAAGTGTAATTGTCGATGTCATACATTTTTTACTAAATGTGTAGTTTTTGTTAGGCTACAATTTCTCCGTCATATTTAAGAAGTTTACCGGCAATTAATCCGTTGTTTAATCGCCTTCTTTTCAGTGCACAAACCGGTGTACCGGAATCAATAAGGGAACAATCCAGGGGAATCTCACTTGTGTGCAACAAGGTCAAATTCTTCCTACTGAGAAGTGTAATCTCAGCTACAAGCCCAACATGGATTGTGAAAATAGCCTCTGTCAAGTCAAGTGGAACATAAGCAATTGGTCCAAGGTGAGAAGAACATTAATAAAAGCAGTTGACAAAATTGCTCCAACACTTTATATTATAAATTCCGCTAGTTTAAATTTGCCAAGACTTTATAATTAATAGCGTGCATTTTTACCCGAATGCCTCATCTGGGAATACTTAAAAGACATCTGCTTTTCAATGCAATAATACATTCTTTGGCAAAATTTTGTATTAAATTCCAGTTTTTATTGGTCTGTTATTTTAAAATCTATTTCTTCAATTAATTTAAAGTCCGCTAATAGATTGTCCAGCGTTTTGGACTGTCTGCATAAAACCACATATTGTTTTAAGAAATACGGAACATTAGATTAGTTTCATATATTTTGACTAATGTGTTGACAGGATTTTGGATGATAAATTTAGATAATAATTGTGAGGAAAATTTGAAATAAAATGTATAAGTAACCTTTAATTTTGAGAATTAAGTATGTGAATGTATATTTTGTTTTATTGAAAAAGTTATAAGTTTAGTATTCTTCTTTTGTGAATATATTTCTAAACTGTTAGTAACGTTCACACAAATATTTTGAATCCATCTTCTTCTTAACTTCATTATCGATATTTATGCGTATTTTAGTTTAACATATGAAATAGTTAGTGTACTGTACTTTAACGATTATTGCTGTCTGTTTATGTGAAAATGGCGGTGAATTATATTATTGGTATGCAATAGTAATATAGTTTTATTTCCTGCGATTATACAGTCTGTTAACGGTGTACATGAAAACTTCAGGTACATTATTATGGTTCACACAGTGCAATATACTTTTCTGCATAACTTTGTTCCCATTGAGTTTATTGAAGAATTTAGCGTATTGTTTTCGTCGCATACGTATTTGATCTGAGGCCTATAGTATAATTATTTCTTATAACAATAATTAAGGAATGCACTTAGTGGTAATGCATATTTTCTTAAAGTTACGTGTAATTGATGAGTTGCGGTAGGTCAAGTTAGTTAGCATTGTAGTAAGTATTAATGACGGAAAGATTGGAACGATCAAACAAAAGGGAATATTACGAGGTTAGTTAGTTTGAAACTGTTGATACGGAGTGTGCACATATAGTCATATTATATTGCACAATAGATTAGCGCACATATAGTAACATAGAGAAATATATGAAATCGACCAGATAATAAAGATTATGCGGTGAACATGTTTGAAATTACTGATACCGATTTTGTAGACTAACATTATACTGCGCAAATGTTGAATTACAAATCTCACATCAAATGATCATATCCGGTTTATCTTCTGTTAGACTATACTTGAAGTAAATGCTCCATAAAAAGCTGCACATCTGAATAAAATACAATGTATAGATGAGAAAAACCGCACAATAAAATACCTTGTTATGGTTACGTGTGCATTCTCAGCAATGAAAGTATTTACTTCCTTTCAAAGATTTGTCTCTTGTTTATTCGTTTGAAAGCCATACTAAGAACCGTGTTTTTAAAAATGTGTATAATTAAAGAAGAAATGTAATCCACATTTAAAATATTATATGCATATGTTACATCTGAAAAATGTAATATTCATCTATTTAATAATTTTATTATAATTTTTTTGCTTGAGTAGAAAATAAAAAGAGAAAGTCGGTTATTTATGGATTTATAAATAACAATTGTATAAGATTGTATATTCCGTATTATTCAATTAAAATTCAATGCAGATACTTAAAAAAAGGAAGAAAAACCTGATAAAACTGTGTCTAACTGTCATTACATTTGTCGTTTTCATTCAAATCATATGTGTAATTATCTTATAGATGAGAAGTTATCGCAATAAAATTTTCTTGGCTAACATGTGGTACCTAGAAATGTAGTGCTAATTTTTGTCCAAAAATATACTATAATAATTCTTAATAATTTTAATTACAATAGACAATATGACTTTTCATAAATTGAGACAATTTATATTTTGTATCAATTTACAAATTAACATTTAAAATAAACTATAAAAATATTAATGTGCAACTTTTTCGATTACGACATAATTTTAGTTATTCCGTTTCATCTAGAAATTCATTCAAGACTGTTTATCACCGGAATGCTTCTATATGGGTTTCTTCTTCCTTGTCTTCCATTAGTGCTCGCAATCCTGCGGTTTAAAAGGCGTCTCAGCGCGGTTCCTGACATGCGTGTGGCTCGTGACGGGGAAGCCAGCGGGGAATCTCTGCTACGAGAACGATCTCCCCATTCCGGAAGTTATTCGACCCTGTTCTCCGCCCCCCTGCAGACTAAGTGAGTCGACAAGCATGTCTCTTTATTCGCGAAGGAAATACACATAACCAGGAAAAAAATATCAAAAGTCAATAATAATACAATTATATAAAGTTTTTAAATAATTAACATTTACAATAAACTTATATAAAATATTAACATCAATAATAATTTTTTTTAATGTTTTGACCTTCCCGATTTAATTGATATCACAACTGATATTTATGACCGATTTTTGTGCTTAATCCGTTCAAATAATTTTTGTCTAATTTGATAAAAATCGTCGTTCAATTGTTAACATCTCAGCTTGTTGAATTTATGTGTATATCAGGGACATCAGCTACATAGACAACTACAGACGCTACACTTGTTTTTGATGTAGGCAACATATTGCGGATTCGTTATTAAAGTTTATAATGATTCAATAAGTATTAAAATATAGGAAATTTATGTAGCGGAAATTTTCAAGTGGCCCCATGAGCGTAGATGTGTTACTGGGAAGGTGTTTTTGCTCTGAGGTGTAATTAGGGATACAAATAGAGGAACATATCAATAGTAGTGCAAGTTATTTCTTATAATATTAGAAATATTAAATACTAAAAATATTAGTAATAGAACTATAGGTATATATATATATAATGTGTTATACATATTTTGCCAGATATTATTTATGATGCAATTATGAATTTACGTAGTTATAAATCATATTAAAATTTACTTACAATTAATAGAAATATGCCTAATGGGAAAGTAATACATATATTTATAAATTTATTACATTTTGTAAATTGCAATCATATTGAATTATTGCTGAATGCTTTTACCTTTTATTCAATTTTTGTTAACACATATATAACTGTTGTAATTACTGAAAGTAGAACGGTGTATGAACATAATGAAACACTGTATAACATATATTCAAAATAATGTAAAATTATGACATCTGTTTGGTATATTATGTAAATTGTTGTTTGCTGCCTAGAAATATGACATGTAAAACTTTATTTCTAAACCATAATACGTGGTATCCTTGATTTACTGCCGCCATTTACGTTGTCGACAAAATAAACATAAAATTGAATGTGGCGCGTCCAGTATTATAGTTTATCTAAAAGTTTATATTTTGTTGAATATAGATATAAATAAGGCTTTCCTTATTTTGCATGCGGTAAATATAATAATAATATTGGTCGTTTCGGTATTTCATTAGCTTGGAAGCTTTATAAAAATTCTAATACGTCTTCTTAATTGCAATTTTTTTAAACTTGTAGTATAATCATAATTGTGTGACTGTAACCAAATTTGTTTTTCTATTGGCGAGACATTTACAACAATGACGAGACATTTATGCAGTAATTATTGTCGTCATTGGTACCTACTCCAGGCGTTCTTTTATCGATACAATATCAAAATATGTGATCTTTAATTTAATACAAATTCTCGGAAAAATTAGGCTGCGATGATATTTAAGGTTAATAGAGTCGAAACTGTTGTTTGTATGTGTTTCAATACCTTGTTAAAGTCTATTTCAATTTCATACATTGTCTGCAATAATATGTTTGCGTTCATTAATTAGACTAATAAATTATTTAACAATTTAATAGCATTGCTTCATTGAAAGATAAAAGGTTAATGACTTTTGGGAATGAGGTGGAATTATACGGAATTTTGATCATAATTTTAATTAATCTCTTTCCTATCAAGAATTAAAAATGTGTTTCCTTTATATTTGAGCGTTATTCATTGTCGCCATTGTCATATACTTAGAATATTAAAACTAGACTGCACCAATTTGAGAAAAATGAAAAACCAGTCAAAAATGTATACTTCATAAAAGGATACCTAAAGTGGCTCAATATTTTACGCAAACAGAACTGTAATATTGATTATTGTGCAGCGCAATTACGCGAGCGGAAATCTTGAAACGATGATTATAATGAAATTATTCACGTCTAGAGTTTTTGTTATTTAAATAAATATAATAACGAAATTGTATGAATTTCTATATTTTATAATGATATAAATAAAACTATATAATACTTACGGTTACTTTAGACCTGATGATTATTAAAACTGATTAAATATTTTCTTGATTTGCATACTAAAGAGATAATGGATACATATTGTTTAAATACATTTTCTAGCACTTTTTCTATACTTCATATTCTCACATTCATTTTGTTTTGTAATCTTGTATAAAAGGCATACTTTGTTAAATAAATAGGAACTACTTGACATTAGAAAACCGATACAAGTGTCGGAGCATTTGAAAATTCTAATTTTTGTGAATCAACAAAAATCACCATAGGTTCACTATGTAAATATATGTTTGTAAAAGTTTTATGGAGATTAACAAAACTATAAATAATTTAAAAACTTATGTAAAATATTTAAAACTTTTTATTTTCAGTAATTCAGCGTTTTTTTATGAGCATTGTAATATTTTCCAATATTAAAGAATAGAACAATTTCTGTGTTTTTAACTGACTTTGGCTTACTTTTCACGAAAATGAATGTATTAACTATTATTTTTGTATCAACATGTTTATCTAAGTGATTTCTAGATATCAAAAGTAATTTTTAATGCATAGACGAAATTATTTAGTTACCAGAAACAATAGTTACCAAAAACAACTCCAAAACCTATTTTATAGCTAGAATTATCATAAAATAGACTTATGAAATAACTTTATAGAACTGCTCTTTATATTATGTAACTATGTATTATGATTTCTATATCTAACTGCGCTCTTAATATGTAGAAAAACACTTCGATAAACATATGATGTGGTTTATTGATTAGGAATAATAGTTAATATATTAATTTTTTCAAAATGTTAATTTTCTTTTTCATTCAGCTACATATAAAGAGCAGTGTAAAGTCAATTTTATGATTATTTTAGCTATAGTTTAGTTTTGGAGCTATCTTAAATTGTTTTTGTTAGCTGAATAATTTAGTCTATGCATTTAAAATTACTTTTAATGTGTAAAAAATACTTAGATGAATATATTGATGCGAAACTTTTCATTATCAAAAATAGTTAATATAATCATTTTCTTACAAATAGGCATTTTCACGAGAATCAGGTAAAAATAAAAAAAATGCTGAAATTATTTTATTCTTTCAGTTTGGAAAATAGTAAAATGCTCATATAACAAATTATCGCTATATTTCTACAAATGGAAAATTTATTTTCTTAATGCTGACATCGATAGTAAGCTTTCCACAAATGTATAGTTTTGATAATCTCCACAAAACGCTTACTCAATTACACAGTGAAACTGACTATTACGATAAATCTATCTGAACAGTCGCCATATATTATGATGAAAGTGAAAACAATTCAAAAATATGTTTAATATTTTGAAATATTTGTTGCGAACGTTTTCTGACAATAAAATGATGGAATCAATTTAATAAAATGTCTTAAATAAGTAAATACAGATCATAAAATATCTGCATCTCGCGTCGATTTTCACATCGATATAATTAAAGCATAAGTGTATTTATAGTTAAAATTAAACTGCGTATTTAATAGAATTTAGAATACTAACTTATAACTTCAACTTTTGCAGAATGCGTTGATCTTTCTCCACACTGCAACAAGAAGAAGGACTTCTGCCGATTCACGATATACCGATTTCAGTGCTGCAAATCCTGCTCGGAGAGTCTTCTACTCACTTAGAGGGCAAGTTCCTCGTCAGATACACGACTCTAACTCTAATTCGATTCGATACTTTACTGTATACAGCCATTAATTGAGTTAACCATATTTATGTCTCTCTCTCTCATACACTTATGTATATCAACATAATGTAAGCAAAAAAGTAATACTTGCCAGCAACATCTGACAGAAGCATAACATTTGATTTTCTTTCTGTTGTTAATACGTGCAAATGAGGCAATGATATCTCTGAAGCCCCTTTGGCACACAGACCGCTTTACATACTATTAATTTGTACCCCTCAAGACGATTTGTTCACAAGTAAACTTTCTGGCAATATTGATTTTATTGCCATCAGCCACTAATCTCAGAATATAACTGTTTTATTAGAAAGTTAACAAATTTGTGGGCAATTGACGAAGACGATTAGTAGTATAACAATTACACATAGATGATTACATTTTGCAGCATCACTCAGATTCACAGTACCAAGTTGCATTCCATAAAGTTATACGGCATATATTCTCTATTACAAAATGTTAATTGTTCCCTAATTTTCGATTCAAGTTATACCATACCATGACATACATATATTGATTTTTAATTTCTTTATACATACACATATTAAATTTACAAATTTCGGAGAGTATGATGACATATTATTTTTGAATTGTACCAGCAATTTCTAGATTTGCAAAATTTAGGTAAACTTAATTCTAAGTAGTTATTAAATTTCCAATTGGTTTTTACTTTTTAAAATTATTCTACACTCCAATTTGTGTAAGATAACAAACCGTCGATATGTGTGTTCACAATTACATGAGCTTTCAAATATGGATGTGTTTGTATATTTATTTAATTGTACCTATGATTAATAGCCTCTATAGTTTTGGTTTTTTTACTCATTGGCTTTTTAATTTTTACAGTCGTTTCTTTATATTCTTCATTACGCTCATTTTTACACATTGTTGCAGTTATTATTTGAAGACAGTTTCTGATTCTGGTACGTTTTTGATCACATAGGAATGGTACAGTACATACGTTTTGTTTGTATACAGTTTATTAAATCATTTACATAACATAATACATATAATCGCTGTTCATTATCATCATTGTCACATGTACATACATTATTTATAACTGGGTTATATTGTATTTTATTAAATAAAGCCTTAGAAATTCCGTAAAACGTATGAATTATTTAAAAAATTAGTAAACGTTGTGTTTACACTTGTTTATTGGTAATATCTACAATTCTTTAACACAATAAATTCAACATATTAACAATTAATTAAAGCATGATAGTTAAGGCAAATTTAATGAAATAACAATTTCAACTATATGGCATCTTACTTTTTATTTTAATTTCATTACATTTTATAGTTGTACATAAACGGTGGATTTATTATTAAAATTCACACTCATACTTTTCAGATATAATCATATTTTTGCATGCCATAAATTATAAAAGATATATGTTTTGTCAAAAACAGTTAATTTTTCTATAATTAATGATTTCATGTGATTTGTCCGTTTCATAGTTATTTTAACCTGTGTTTGATTCTGTCTATACGTTAACCAATATATTATATACCATTATCACAAACATATTTGTTTTATATATCGTTTTGTTATTAAATTAAAAGGAGGGGGGAGGACTTGGAATTTTTTTCTATTTCATTGTTGGATTAATATATAGCCGTGAAATTGGCTTATAGATAAAGCAGAAGGTTTTCTAGATGAACACAAAAAATATTAATTTACATTTCCTTCCTAAAATATTGGCTTAAGTAATTAATGCATATACTGTACACATACTGCAAAGCCTTCATCACCAATAATTTGAGATTCGTTGATTTTTAGATTTCCAGTAAAAACACAATCCAGTGCAATAATATTTCATTGATTCAGATATAAAAATATAATAAAATAACAATTTTACTTTATATAGCTTAACTGGTTAACAAATTGGCATAAAAATTGACTTCTTGAGTTCTGGATTTTTGTAAACCACAAAATTTAGCCCAATTTACAGCTCATAATTGTCTGTCTGTTAACATATAGACGATTGCAAAAATGCTACACTGGCGCTGTCTGCCATTTTGGTATACCTACAGATAGATATACATAGGTTAGATCTATGCGCCTCGCGTTTAAGGGGAAATTGGGTAACAAGTAGTATCATTTAAATTGAATATTTGGCATTTAAAACTTTTGTAAAGAAGATTCTGATCTTCTTATTCAAGTATATCTCCGGTTTTGGAACTATAATTTGAAAATCTATTATTTAAGTATTATTGTTTAGACATTTTTACGTCTGAAATATTTTTAAAGTAAGAACCATAGTTATTAATAAAAACATATAGGTACTTATTACAATTGACTGTTATTCAAAAAATAATAAACAATACATCATTTCTATAAAAATTATTTATTATGATGAAATTGCAAATACAACTTGACGTATTAAAACAAATTTAGGCTGGTTTTAATTAAAAAAAAAAAACTTTTATAATCTTTGACATTAGAAAAGGTAATCACCTAATTTTTCTTTCTAACATTGTGGAAATATATATAACGCTCTTCTTTTTACATTTTGAAATAATTGGCATATATGTATATATATATAGAAGGCATTAAAAAGTTAGCAGGTTTATAAAATTGTGTATCATTATTGTAAGTTCCTTGGTACAACTTATCTTCGCAGACCTTTAATATACACAAGAAAAATAGATAAATAAAATACAAGATAGGTTATCAATTAATAACAAAAAATCCATTTTATTATGAATGCGTTGTGAATCATTTTGTGTAAGATAAAATGTAAATTAATTTTTTATAACGTAATTCTAAACATAATTTATTGGGAACCTCCACGAGAAAAAAACCCTTTTATCTGTATAAAATATATCTATAACTAAACATTACCTTTCAACACATTATACAAATTTGTACTCGTATATATGTACATACAAATATCTTTATAATGGGCAAATGAGATGATGGAACAATTAGAAAGCCACATATGTATAAGTAGGCAATAGAGTTTCTAACTGTAAAATTATTATAATTTTTAGTTACTATATTAATGATAATTTGGTATTAAAATATTACCGCAATATGCTATATTGAAGTTTTACGCAATAAATGGTTACATGAAAGGAGGAAACTTCTTTAGCCTTAGAAAAACCATATTTTGAAAACAATTACGAAGGTTTCAAAGTTTAGTCTACACAGCGAAAGTAGTGCTAAAAATGTAAGATTAGTAATTGTTGAAAGTGTAGAATAATGAATCATTCAATGTTATAGCATTAGGGAAAGGAAAAAAAGAAGAAATCATTTTGATTTCATAATCTGCTTAAAATATACATTTTTTGTATTGTATTGAGTGAAATCAATTCCATTATTTTTCAGTATACTACGAATATACATATACATATATATATATATAAACCTAATTATCGTATTTGTTATTTCACCATGACTTTAAAAGGTAATCCCAGCAGAGTAAATCAAAGAATTATCTATTTGTGTTTGCAGTTTTGGACAATATTTTCTCTGAACAATTCGTCCCAGACGCCACACGAGGTAATTAAAGTCTGAACAAAATGGGTTTCAAACCCGAGTCACGTCATTCAGTTTTAAGTTTTAAAAATGTCAAATACATTTCTGTAATATTCTGACTTCTTTTTTTATAATAAACATGTTTGAAAGTATTTATCAAATTAACTTAAATAAAGGAAAAATTGAAATGTATTTAAAACATTTAACAAATAGAAGTCTTATATTTTCTTTTGAAAACGATATATGTCAGCATATATTGAACAATATTATGGTTAAAAATATTAACGATATCATAAAATCAATACATAATTGGAAAACTAAATTTCGTAGCGTTTACAATATGATATAATAATTATATAGCAATGTAACAATACTTACAATTATAGTCATAACATTTAAATTAAATATATGTATATATATAATCGATATAACAATAACAATAGCAATAACACAAATCATATATATGCGTTCATTAAAGTAAAATGTAAGCTACTTATATATACTTGTATATAACGTGTATTAATGAATACAATAAATATTCTACTTAATAAAACTTATTTTGTAAATACGTACCTACATGTATATATGTACCTATTACATATGAATATATTATTTTTATCTGTGATATTATGTCTACGAATAAACTACGTGTATGTTAATTATATATAATATATATGTACACAGTTAAGGGGAGTACATGCACGCATATCACATCTGTATCACGATAATGTATGATTAGCCTTTGTCTAGAAATATATTCGAAACAGTTCTCTCCGAAAGAACGCACATTTAGTCATATTTGGACGGAGATGCTTGTGTGTTGTGTAGTAATGTAGATCGATATCTTCTGCAGTAGTGTGCAGGACAAACAATTATAAGGAAGACAATTATGACACATTTAAGGTGTTAATGACAAAATGAGTATATTTTATAATATGTTAAACTTGCGCAATTCTGATTCTTTTATAGATAGATACGCGCATATGCATATATATAGCGACAAAGTCAAATACAGTAATATAAAAAGATCTTTGTGAAAGGCTAGAATGAGTGCACAATAAACACACATGAGTGTATATAACGTCAAAAATATAGCTTCAAATAAATCTGTGAGAATATGTATATATATATATATTTGAGTATTTGGAAATATTGCCCAAGGATGCGGAATTCTGTAGGAAATAACAGTAATTTATTTTAGAATATAAAACTATGAGTATGTATTTTGAATTGACATTATACAGAATCATGTAAATTAATTATAATTGACTGTCCAAAATATCACATCATGGTTCATGTTAAATAGAAAGTGAACTGAATTATAGACAGGACTAATATAACGAAATTCACATTCTTTTCTAAAGAATTCCCAATTACTGTGTCTCTTTTAAAACTATATTTTATGCGGGTAACATTACATGTATTTTAATCAGTTGAAATTGAAGCCTTACACAACTGGTATGCTTACAGGATTAAAATAAAACAAATTGATGCACATATTAGGTATATTAAGGTAGGGCGGGGTTTTCTATATATTCATGAAAGGCGATTCTAAAAAGAAAAATCTTACATTTATGTCTGATAGAATTCAATATAAGATTTAATAAAGGTCAGTTTATCATTATACCGATTTCCGTAATAGAGCAAAGCACAGAGGTATTACAAAAATGAAAGATCAGAACGCTACAAGATATCTATTTTAGTATCATGCGTGTCAATATAATTCAGACCTACTCATTTTAAGGCAGTTTTGGTAGGAATAAAAGTATTCAAAGTGTGGTAAACGTATTGGTGATTTTATAAATTTAGAAAGTGAACATTACCAACAGCACGAAATAGACTAAATTTTAAACCAATTTTCCTGAATGATAAAAATATAAATATCAATCAGAGATATAGCCTGAAGACATTTTGATTATATCTGAAACATTTGGAATTGTTTTATTTTTTATTCCGTATATGAAAGAGCATATTCGTTATTATTGGTTTATCAAATATTCTCCAAATATATATTAATACATGACCAATATTGGTCAACAGTAGTTTGATTAGAACCATCACATGTATAAGTACAAAAGAAGAATTGTAAGGTAGTCTGATACTTTTCAATCAATTATTGTTACAGATTTTAGTTATGGGAGTAATGTATTTCTTAATAACAAATTTCTATTGGAATATTGAATAAATTTAAGACACGCATCAGTTCAAGCTACAATACTTGCGCGGCGATAATAGGACATTATATTAATACACATTATTTTAAATTTTATAAAAGATTAAACTTACTTTTTTCAACGATATACCCTAACTAGGAGAAATTTTAATAAACAGTAAAACAATGGACAATTAATTTGTTTATGTACTCTACAAAAGCAGCACAGCTGAGAAGATCATAGTAATACACGTATTGCATTGTTTCGTAAAAAGGAAGATGTTTTAATGCTTTTAAATTCATCGAATTTATTTATAATTTCGCTTTTGAAACATATAATTAACGGGCTTATATATATTTTTTTACCACCTTATAGCTGACACATTGTGGCTTCATTCTAACGCTTTAAAACAACTCTAAGTGCATAGAAAATGAAATGTCCCTGATTTTAAAACCAACAACTGACAGTGTCCAATCAAAATAAGGCTCGGGATCAGATGAGGACGACCATCTTCCTAATCTGGGCCATCTCTCGACGCAGATTCTCCTCCAGGAGCTTCTGTTTTCCCTCCATGACGGATTTCATGTTGTTGATGGTGTCGTGCACTGTTCCGAAACCCTCGCGCATCTCCCGCTTGAGGCGTTGCAGGTCCTCCGTCTGTTGGCGATGGATCTTCTCCGAATATTGGTTCAGACGAGTCTCGAAATCCTGCCGGCCGTGGAAAGAACATATATATATATATATCGATTGATAATAAACTTATACTGCCGTTAAATATTAACGGATAATGTATTCACTATTATTTAATAAAGTATTGATTAATTGTGAGAATTAAATTATGACAACGATTATAATACTGTAGATTTAAACACATTTAAGAACATTCCTTTCTAAGCTTTGTATTATGCCCCGTACACACGTTCATTGATGAACTTATCAATGTTTAATGCAGCAAATTATCAAAACAATGATGTTTAACACGTTTATATTTTTCAAGCTAAAATTACCCGTCCTTATACGATCAAGCCGGCTCACAGACTTTTATACAAAAATAATAGAAGTCTGGATAATTAAGTTTGAATAAAAAAGCTAAATAATAGAAGTCCATGAGCCGGCTTGATGAACTTATCGATTGGCTTGATGGCAATTGGCTCGACAGAAATGAAACTTGTTAAATATTATGTTTCTGTCAATCCAACGTCAAAATCGTATTGGTTTATTAAATAATCACATGATTCAGTAACCTATAATGATCCAATTCTTCTTCACTATACTTCTTCAGCTGAATTCATGATGAAAAATAATACAAAATTAAAGACACGTAAATGTTTTTATAATTTGTTACATTAAAAATCAATAAGTTCATCAAGCCGGCTTGAACGAGTGTACCTACCATAGAAATTTAATTGTTTATATATACTACTAGTTAGTAAACTAGTTAAATATCTATGGTACCCACGAGGCATTAGACCCGGGTATGTTTTTCTTGTATGTTCAGCTATAAGGAAAATCTCAGTTCTCTGATGTAAATAACATTGAAATATAAGACTAATATTTTTCTGTATAGCAAAAAGGCTTTATTTTTTGTTTTTGCTTTTCAATGATTGTATTATTTATGTATTTACTATTTATTTCTATTAATACATTTTAATAACATACTTTACATAATGCCATCTTCTACATTATTTGTTAAAGTAAATCATTTATTTCAATGACGGCTTAAAGCGTATAACACATTAATTTTATACGATACAATGTGTTACGGTGTACGACTTTTAACTGTGTCATTGGTTTCTCATCAATTTTATTAAATAGTTAATCGAAAATAAAATTGTTGTTTCAAATTGTAAATTTCAAGTATATCTTACACTGGTAAAAATAAAATAAAAATATGTTTCTATTGGACATGCCAATAACCAAATTGACATTAACACCAAATGACATTTAAACGTATAATACTAATTAAATAAGTACGAGTTTTCTGGCATATGTATTCGGTTTTAATTTACCGCGATTAAAATTATTTTAAATATATAACATATTATAGCCTAGAATTCTACTTGGATTGAGATTCCTACCGCCATGCCATAAAGCACTGGATCCTTTTGGTGAGTCAAGATTCTTTGTTGTTAATAAGCCATATTTTCCATCATATAAATAGTGATATTCAATGAGATGGGCATATCTACATATACATATGTATATTGTCAATTTAATGGAAATTGTCATCTCTCCTTAAATTATAGTAATTACAATAATTAACACTTGTATAGATAATTATATATATACATATTAGGCTTTAACATGAAAATTATTATAGTACATATAGTGATGTTACAATAAAAGGTTTATACTGAATCAACATCTAAAATATCCTTTATTATCTAATGTTACAGACAGAAATTGTACTTTGATTACTCTACGAAATATTTTATGTAAAGGGAGTGTTTGTTTGGGCTCTACATCAAAGTAGGTATTATATAAACACGCTAGATAGTTTACATAATCAGGGCAAGGCCAATTGACGCTCATGTGAATTATTGAAATTAAACTGGATGATGAATATATAATAAGGATATTTTGGCCCAAAACTATATTGTAGTTCATTAAACACAGTCGCAGACAGACAGACACAAAGACAATATGGGAGGAGTCCTTAGACATGAAACAATGGAACTACCAGATAAATTTGTCGATCATCCGCTTTATCTGAAAAATAGAAGCCTAGATTTCCGTCATCTCGCACTAGCATGTATATATTTATAAATGTTATCACAGATATAACTATTTGATTGTGCTGTCGTTCAGTTGATTATATTATATGCACAGTGAAAAGTGGTTAGTTCGCATAGCATTGCGAAGAGTAAATGACAGCGAATGACCCGAAAATGTGGTTAAAAAAAATTCAATGCAAGGTGGAGGAACAGTAATATAGTTTTGCCAAAATGTATCATAATCTATTTATCTGAAAAGTAAGACGAATCGGATAATTTTTGCCTACATGTTTACAGTAAATTAATTATTAATATACAATATACTCGTACAACTAAGCTACAATTTTGCAATTGATGTCAATCTTGATGTGCAATGTTTGTTATTTAAATAACATTTTATGTAGATTGTGAAATAAACTGAAATTAATATATACAATAGAGAAAAGTATAGGAAAGGAATTTTCAATTTTTCTTACTTTGAAATTTCATATTGATACATTATTACTTTGCGAAAATTTACTTGGAATTAAATTATACATAAATACAAATCATAAGTAATTCGCTACAATTACTATTTAATACTTATGAAAGAAAGATTGTCCCAGCGAATAATATATACGCATTAATTTGCTTGATTTTTTGCGCATATGATGTACTTATAAAATTCTCTTATTAAAAATATGAACAAAATGGGAAGAAAAGTTGTCAAATTAAGGACATTTTCTAAAATGTTTTGATATTTTAAAACGTAACTTATCGGTCATATATGTCTATTTAAGGCCATAATGTGGTTTATTTTCTGCGTGTATTCTATAAGATAAGCATTATTTTTCTAATCTGCGATGTACGTAAATATGCCATTGAACCATAGAGATACTTTTTTAACTTTATAAAAATGATTAATGGAGATTCATTAAATATGCTAAATGACCACATTCTTGCGTCCTCTGAGATATTGGAAGATATATTTGCGAGAAATGTCCTGCTAAACTGAAAATGTTAAAATATTGGTACCCTTTTAGCAATGAAGATAATATTTTGAAGACAGAAGGGGGTCAGTCACTTTAAGTGATCTTATTTATCTTTTCCCACTGCGTTGTGCCCTCTAAGTGAAGGCAAAGTGGTTCATTCCTTTAACACAGTGAATAGCAACTAACATACCGACATGTTATATCAATATGTTCTTCAGATGTGCATATATAATAACTTACGTTAAGTTTACCTGTTTATTATTTAGCTGGATCTACTTTGCCGATGATTTAGGAGTCATGTATAGAACCGCCAATTTCAAACCAGATCATACGCACATTATAAGTCTGCACTTATACAGGGTAAACTGTGGTTGTTGTCTAAATTAAATGAAATCGCAGATTCGACGAAAAATGCGACACAGAAAGATGATTGGTTGTCATCTTAGTGTGACATAGTTGGGTATAGACGCGGTATAGACGCGGTATTGACGCGGTAATTCTTCTTTATGAGACTGGTACATAATATAAGAGTACGGAAGAGTAACTTTCGACACAGCAGTAGGTAGGTAGGTGTATATGTTGTAATATAGTTATATAGAAATACATGATACGACATCAAAATAGGAGAACTACATATATATATATAGAATTTATTTGTATACATATTCGACGTGTAAGACTAAATATTTAAAAACACATAGTTCCCGATTTTAGAAGCAGAGTTCAAATTTCATGTAGGCCATCTTATATGGCTATGCAAACATGCCTGCATAATGTTACCTTAGTGCATTAACGAATAAAAGATAGCAAGTGACTTTTAGGACCTTGTCCTATCGTGATGATTATACTGGAATTCAGACATGTACATATAATCCTACAATAAAACCTGCGGTGTATTTGAGGCAACCTGTATTTATATGTTGGACATTGGTCCTGGCATGAACATGTACTTCTTAAATGTATGTGTAAGGACAAACTGTCGTTATAATCACGAATGAAGAGATATTTCCGAATGCACTTTCACTAAAAATAGAAAAAAGATCCTGTTTAGTCTAGATATTCGTTTTAAGGCAACTTTGAATGAGTAAGAATTCAATGGAATTTTAATTAAGATTATGATTAACTTGCTTGTATTTGCTTAACAAAGTTTTATAGTTAATAATTTGGCAATGAGCCAGAAAGATGAAAGGGAATTAATATGATTCTGATACTATTAAAAATCTAAAAGATGAAACACAGCGCATATACAAGTAGTTTTGAATTTATTTTTATATTGTGTTCATATTTATTCCACATTTAAATATAATACATTTAAAATGTTGTTTAAAATGCATGCAAATAATTTATCTATATTGCAATATATAAAAATTTCGCCAGTATTTACATATGTACATTATATTATACTACAGTGTAATACAAATATTGACATATGAAAAAATGGCAGACAAAAACGTTATATTAATTGTTAAATACCTAAAACATTAATATATTTAGAATTTACTTAGGTCTTTATATCTAATAATATCTTCACCTGCTATTTAAATAGACTATGCTTTACACAAACTATGCTGCCGAAATCAAGGTTTTATAAATGTTACCTTATTTTTTGCACTTTCAATAAGTTAATTGAAATAGTAATCCTTATATATAACAGTGCCTCATTATCATGGCTAAAATAGGAAGCAGTTATACCTGATGTATCTTCGCAACATGAATTTTGAATCCCGTGTGGTCTTTTTCATAACCGGACAAGCGATCTTGTATCGATTTGGAGAATTCATGATGATCTGCATCAAGTTTTTCCTAAATAAAAAATAAATTGTAAGGTATAAATTACAATTACACTTAAAATAAAGTCAATTTATGATGTATTATCGCAATATTGTTGCAATATTTAGATTAAACTATTAGCCCAGACTTAATAAATGATATACAAATATTTTCTATACTACTTATAAAATTAAAGTAGTGTAAAAGAAAACTAACAGATTTTAACAAGAATGCGTATCTAATTAAATGGATATTATTAACAAAACGAAAAACAAGCTGTCATCAGTTTGCCCTTAAATAACTCTATCGGAAAAGAGAATATCCAAAAGGAAACTTTTTATATGTAATAAAATATGAATAGTATATCTAGGCACATAGCAATTTCTGATAAAAATCTGCATGAAAGAATTAATGACTTTAGTTAAAACAAAAGAGTTATGTATTCCTCTTATGTTTAATAAATCAGCTATGACACTAACTAACTAAGTCGAATAAATACAAATGCTTACCATTCGAACGTCTCGAAAGTTCATATTCTTTTCAATATTGGCGGCTATACGGGACTCGAGTTTCTCTACATCGGAAGAAGTTGTGCAGCTCGCGTTGGTGATCTGATTGCGCAGTTCATCAACAGTCTGTTTGGTTCGACTCTCCAGGTCATAGATCCCCTTACTGAGTCCCTCTTCTGAAAGTTTGAGGTTAAGTGCGTGTTCCGAACTAAGTCGCTCCAGTCGGTTGTGTGCTTCGGCCAGCTGTAAGGGATATGTAGTATAGGGGTTCACAATGGTACAATCTCTTGCTGCTGTACGGGATATATAGGGGCTGTTGTACTTTGTGGCCGATATTTATGACTAATTATCGTTATTAAATAATGAATAAAAAGTTTTGACATTCGGAAAATAAAATTCTAATTAAAAATATATCAAGAATCAATTCAAATGTGAATCAAATTTTTCTCGCGAACCCAACTTAGAGACCTGGTTTATTGCTTCACAAAACCACTTTATGGAGAGGAACACTGACTATTCAGGTGCGGCGGTTTATACAAGAATTTCTAATTATTAACGCCGCAAGAAGAATTTCTCATTATTAATTTTTGTGTCCAACTCTCCTAGTTTATTCTCTTAACTGTATTTATTTTATTCTAAAATGTGTGTATGTTTCTAGTTCTAATTTTTTCAAGATATTATTATAATATTTTTTGCTTCATTTTAATCAATATTTTCTTAAATTGCTTTAAAGGTTAATTTCTATCTATATTCCTAAATGTATTATTTCGATTGTATACGTAACTTACTTGTCTATATAGTAACTTGATTGCGCTTTTATTACCTTGTTTTTATAAGTTTTACTTACTCGCTATTACGTAATAACTGATTGTATATAGCCGGTCTGTTTTCAACATTATTTCCCTTTCCTGATGTAGTGACGGTGTGCTGTCTAACGAAATTTAAGGTTCAAGTTATAATTTTAATTATATTAAATCATTTGCGGAAAATTTTGATTTATTTATATAAATATTATATTATATTATATTTATTTGAAATCCATTCACATTTTTGATTATACTATTAATTGTAAACATATAAACATGCATGCATAATGCATTGTTTTAAATGTTATTACTGTTGAAATGTTATAAAATGTTTTTGCCATTTAACCCAGGGTGAGACAGCACAGGAACGATTTTTAAATTTTCAGGTCTTATCTGTATATAACCTCTTTGATAAAAAAATAAAGAAACATTACAGTTATCATAAAAAATTACTGTTGTGATGCTCTGTTTTGAGTCTAATTATTATATGCAGTAAAATAACGATATTCGTCTACTATAAAAAAAAATACAAAACGTTTTGGGCAGAAAATGCTGCTTTATAATTAAAATTATAAATTTATGAACCTAAAAAGAGAAATTGATACAAAAAGATACGTAATCAATGAATTCGTCACTAAAATTTGGTTACTCTACGTTACAAAATTTAATAATAGTTTGCAAAACTATATTAAGCAGCATGCTATTTAATTATTATTATTAACCTATTTAATAGATGTCTCTAGTGTAATATCATATTGAAACTAATCTACACATTGGTTAAATTAGTTAATTATATTATATAATGCGAATAGTCTTCTATAGAATAATTATAAATTAAATTAAAACAATTAAATGATATTAACATAAATGGATATTATTTATATACATGTAGAGCATTAACTTCAGAGAAAATTAGTTGCATGCAACATGTTTATTTAACAGCGTCAAAATGATTTAATGCTAAAATAAAGTGCATATAACGTTTGAAATGGATAACTGGCATTTATCTGACTTGTTTAAAGCGCGATATGTTGTATTTCGATGATAAGGATAGAAGTTTGATAACTTACACGACGAACAGAATACACCATAAATTACGCGATGCTTATCAGCTACTTAAAGATGTATAACTAAATATTTTACCTGTCTTTGAATTGAGGAAAGCTGTGGGAAGACGAATGAAAATGTTATTTTTATCTAAACAATTTTTGCGAAAACTTTCTATCATATTATATATATATATATATAATATTTAAAGAATTAAACTTACAAAAAAAGAATACTGTATATAGCACAATATATCATTTTATACTATATAATACCGATACATTGATTTGATATTTGCATTCAACTGATATAATGTATTTATTATAAAAGATTAGTGCACAGATCAAGAATGTATTTATGAGAATTTAATACAGTTCCAAAAACTCGTTATTTAACAGTTAAAATGAAATACTCGAATTGTGTGTTGCTAGAATAATTGTTATAATTGAAAAACACTGAGAATAGGCGGCACAAATAAAAGGATTCATGTGAAATAATTGATTAAGTTAGCGAAAATAAATAAAAGTTACAATATCTGCAATTTTGAGTTCATTGAATTTGCCACGTAGTTTAGTGAACAATTGAACACACTTAGTAAAAAAACCCAGGAATTATCGATCATATATTTTAACAATTTTTTTAGATTTAATCTAATTTAGATAAGTTTAGTTCAGATTTAATTTAATTTACTCCGTGCAAAACAAAACACAATCGATATTTTTGTAGACATTTATGTTTTGGGTAAATGTACCTACGTATTATTTTCAAGCCATACTTGGTATACATATATCCACTATATAATGTCATAGTTGTTGTTAACAGAAGTGATTGATTTTGTTTCATTTAAGTGTATACTAGGTACATCAATGCTTCACTCCCTTGCTTACAGAATTATACTTATAATAAGGCATTGTATGCATGAGAGAGAGAGAGAGAGATAAGCAATTCAAATTATAATTAATTCAAAGGTTTTGTCCCGTCCTCCGGTATACCTTGATATGACTGTAGGATACATTCATAATATATCGATGCACATAGAGACAAAGACGAACACGCATAGTACTAAATGGGCCCCGTTGTTTTGGTAACTTCCTGTTCAATACTGAAGAACCCAGGGCACTTTTACAGTAGGTATAGATGGGTTTTAATAATGATACGTATCAACTATAAATATCTGTTTCTTTTCTCTCTTTGAATTACAGCTTGCCTATTAATAATAAAACAAAACCCAGTTATACAGAATAGCATTACACGGTGCCGGTACCTATTGAGATTATTACATAAAATGGGTGCATTCTCTTTGCCAGGGAATTCATGATCGATATAACTTGCATTTGATAACCTCGTATAATTTAAAACATGAAACACCGAAAGCTTTAATTAGGGAATTAAGTATATATTATACATAAACGTCAATTTTGATGGACTAAATCATAAATAAAGTTAAAATAGAAATACACAGATTATTTCAAATTAATATAATAATTTACTTCAATCGAAAATAACCGAATAAAATATTTAAAAGCACAACAATATAAATACCTTCCTATATGAAATGATAAATTGCGCTCAGGCAACAATCTGTTCCCTTTCAGCCAACGACCCAGTAGCTGTTAAGCATTTTATTTGAAAATATTTTTGAAACTTAAAAAAAGTGAAATTAATGAAATCAAAACTCCTGCCGTATTAAGCTGATTCATGTCTATGTATGTAGTTTGATTTATTTAAAGTATGAGAAAACCGATACATTTATGTGTGTCACTTTATAGCCTTTTTTATAATATGCCTCTAAGCTGGGTATACCTATAAGTAGGTACATCTAATTATAGTGGGGATCGACAAATTAGTCATTTACGCATATTGTGTGATTCTAAATTATTCTCCCGGCCGTTATGTAATGTGGATCAATATACTATCGTTGATTTACAGATGATCGTCTGTGTTTCGTCTACTAAAAATGTAATATGAGATTGTGGTTTACAGTTCCATTATATAGCAAAACAAAAGCTGTCCTATACATAGATACGCACATTGAAAGTGTTGCATTATAATCTTACGTGCTTGTATATGCATAATTATATCGCACTTTACAATATTCAGTATCTTTATATAATATGTGCATACATAACAAAATATATAGAGCATAGCAGGGAGTTCAAACTAGTTGGTGTGTTTCGATCAGTATGAATAGTATGAATGTCCACTCATATTGATGATTGAGTTTGAATATGATTGCATAAAGATAACACCTTATGAGTTGAATTGGATTCTTTAATTCACTAAAGCATGGTTAGATCCATATGGTATTAGTATCAATTAGCAAACTAAAATACAGAAGAATAGGCGTCGAGTGCTATAATAATGAATGACACCTTAAAGGCCTATTTAAGTCATTTGATGCATAATTAAAACAGACAATCTAGGCAAAAGATGGACATATCAAGCTTGACTAATTGGAAAATATACAATGAAATGAATGGAAAACAAAAAATTCTACTAAAAATAATGTAAACCATATGAAAATAATAAGTTATTCTGTCATATTTATTATTGCTTATCTACAATGTGTAAACTAGTAAATTATAACACAATACAGAAAATAAATATTAGACTTTTGGTACTAAAATTACGTAAATTATAGCATGTAATATATATATATAACAAATTTCATCCCACAATATATTAATTATAAATAAACTAATTATACGCGTATCAATTTCCGTAAAATGAAAACAGACACTACACATATATGTGTTGATGCCGCGAGTATTATAAACGTCAAGTTGCTTAATCTAATTTCTCCAATAAAATTATTATACGTGTATTTTTATTTCAACCTATACTTTTATTATTACAATAACTAACTAACGAATGGATGTACAAGTATATTCTGCCAAAGTTGAAACACAGATTTGTTTATTGATGTCATCAATCGATATACATATTTCACATTTTGTTATACCTATATTTAATAAATGTTTTTTACAAGTGTATTTAACAAATAAAGCTTTTAAATACGCATATCGCTATATATTCTCTTTTACGCACTCAAGTGATAGTCATGTGACAGGACCCTAAAAATACACCCTTAGTCAAAAATGACTAAAACATCCATATATTTATATAGAAATGTATCTCAAAATAATGTATCTCAAAATCGATAAAATTGGTAAAAGTACAATACAAATAAGTTTCCTCTCAAAAATACTATTTTTTGAAATTTGAAAATAATTTTACAAAAACAAAAGTCTCACTTAAATTTTTTTTTATTTCTGACCATTTTTCAATGGAATATGTAACAAAATGTATTTATTTAAATACATGCGCAGTTTCAAAACTCTACTTACTCTAATTAGCCCCCCCCCCACACACACACACGCGGGATATGGATGCGAAAGATCCACAGTACTGATAGAGTTAATAGGACATCGATTTATCGTATCGGACATCGTATATCTATGATATTACCTTTCCGTCAATCTGTTGGATCCGTTCAACGACCTTGGTGCTGTCGGCTTGCTGCATGCCGTTGGTCTGACGAATCGAGTCATTTGCTTGGCGGATGTCTCCAGACAACTTGGCCAACGCTGCATCGCATCGAGCAACTCGACCTCTGCGGATAGAAGTAGATCAAGGTCGTCATGAATAAACACGGATAGAGCTAGTCAGTTGCTATTGTCACGTGATTTATTTATCTATTCAATTATGCTTTTTCTATTATCAAATTAGTTATTAAGTGATCCTCAGGTAAAATATAACCAGACTTTTAGTTACGAAGATATTAAAAACGATAAAATGCCTCAAATTTTACTGATTCATAGAATAATGCTTTATTAAAAATTACACGATATTAGAAATGCATTGCCACAGAATTTTTAAAGTTCAACATTGTAATTCTTGTAATATAAATAATATGTGTGAACTGTTGCTTCCAAAGTCAACAGAGAAAACTATTTATGAATGGAATAATTTGATGAATGAATTAAAATTATTTACGATTATGTATGTATGTATTCCTGAAATAAATATGTTTTTAAACATGCTTATTTCTATTAATATTTGTGTAAAACATCCAATTCAATTTTAGAGGGCTAATAATGAAAACTCTAAAAATACTTTTTGGGTAAGCAATATAAATATAATGTAAAAATATTACGATTTATATTTCATATTTCAATTTGATAAATAATTCAATTATATCGATACTTTTTTAATTCCATTAATATGATAGGTTTGTATATACCTGAGATCGGTGATTCCGGCCACATGGTGACTCTCCAGAGTTTTGATAGCATTTCCAGTTCCATTAATACTGTTCTCCTTTTCTTTCACCTCCGTTTCAAACGACTGAAGTAGTTGAATCACACGGGTTATAGTAATCTTAGCCTCATGTTATACAAATATCACTCAGAAACTACTTAAGAAACTACCTTTCTTCTGCCAGACAAATGTTGGCTATTACACTTGTGTTTAACAAAAGAAAGATGAAACCGGTGAAGAAGACAAATCACACACGTTTATATATGTGAGAACATTAGCTTTAAAGATAGTTTATAAACTAGAAAAAATGATGTTTAATCAAAATTATATTTAAGAAAGTCATCGATAATATATTAACGTACATATTTGAATTTATTATTCGACAAAACCCGAATATTGAAATATTATCTGTTATTTAATCAAATAGTTTTCACTTTAAAGCTTAATTGATTACATAATGATTATGTGACAGCTATGTATGAACTATCTGAAATATACATAGATATTCTTACTAGACAAAATATGTAATGCTTTACTAATTATTTTAGAGACACGTTATATCAATTGAATAAAGGGAATTAGCACTTAAAGGAATGAATGCATATACAAATTTAGTGCGCCAAAATTAATCACACGTAAACCTTAGCTATTTAGTAAGATATATATGTATTCGAACAACTATGAATAAAGATAATAATAATGCACAGACAAATTATATGTACATGAAATCCTTACAAAAGCCCTATTGGCCACTAACTTACTACAGTGTATCTTTATAGTGCACAATAATAATGTAGGTATATTTATTATTTGACATCGAAACAAAAGAAAGACCGTATAAGGCATGAACCATGATATAAATGTTGGTAATATGATTGAACGTAATATATAAAGCTATACAGATTTTCGAGTAGGTACATATAAAGCGAGACAATAAGATAAACAACAATTGTAGTTGAAAAAAGATGAAGAATCATGCAAAAAAGAAGACTCTTTAAATATCAATGCTGCGAAAACAAATGGTTTAGTATACTAATTGTAAACTATATTAAATAATATAATATTAAAATTACATATAAACGTCATGCAATAAAAATTATGTAGATTAATTTATAATAAATAATTTAGTATGTGACTACTACCAATATATCGTATATTAATATATACTCGCACATGGTATGCTTTTTGTTAAATTGTATACAATATAAATATACACACAAAGAATCTAATGAATATCCACACGCTACGTTTACAGGTGAAGAGATTTCACGATGATGGTAAGTATACATGTTTATGTGTTTTTAACTTAAATAAAATAGTTTACACTTACGAAGGTAGTTAAGTCAGTTTGATTATGTTGCTATACATATGTACATATGCACTAAACGCTATATGAGCTTTTAAATCGTATAGGTAAGTTGAACATAGAGAGTAGATATTAAAGCTATAAATAATGAGGTTGTAAGTGAATGAACTAACAGTCATGCATTTTAATTCGGAGATTTATACGAAATTACCGGTTGAGCATTTTTGGAAAACGTCTGAATTAAAAAATAACGAAGCATATTATACAATCATAAACTTTCTATAGAAGCACAATAGTTCTGAAATATTATTTTAAAAGCTTTTACATAAATTAAATAAACATGCATAAACTGTCGCTTTTCTATATCGCTTGTTGTAGCTTATTTTTTAGTGCGATGTAAATTCTAATTAGTATAAGAACAGTTAATAACCCTTTCTCTTAGATAGTTCAGTGAGGAAGAGGCACAGAAATACAAACAGTATAATTCTATGAAAAGAATTAAATTTATTAGATTAACAGTTAACGCTTATATATATGTGATGTGAGGAATGAAAGATATTTAACGGAAATTGATGCAACTCAATTTTAGGTTCAGTATTTAATAATCTAGGTATACCTAGTGTATTATATCAGAATTACATACCTTGTGAGGCAATTTGTATTAAATTATTCATAACGAGAACAAACAACAAAGCTATATATAACTGAAGAATAACAAAATAAGTTTACTTTCTTTGTTTCACTAAAAGGTATATATATATATATATAACTACCTATATGTAGATAAATATTTCACTAATGATATACTGCGAAAAACACAAATTGTTGAAGCGATATTATAGAAACACAGAATAAAGTTTATAATAATCTCAAACATAATAGTAGAATAAAAAAATCAAACGAAATTCTAAAAGTATGTAGTAATATACATATATAATGTGGGTTATGAACCTGTACATTTGCAGCCTACATACTGGAGAAATATCTCTAAAATAAAGAGAAAGAACGTGAAAATAATTAATGAATCATTATGTGGTGCATTTTATAGAGATTAAGTTACAGAATAAGGCGTAAAATACACACCTTGAAACAGACAAAATAATGGACAGAGATACAACAAAAATAGCCTCCATTCTAGCTGCTGAAAGCCATAATAATATTGTGAAAATAAAACGGGAGAATATAGTTAATTCAACAAATTATGTGACACTTTTTTTTGCGTAAAAACATTCATGCAGAAAAGAATTTGATTGATTGTGTAAAAGTATAGAATGAGATATTGGTAACCTTATAGGTATATATATTTGTAAAATTACCTTGCGCACGAAAGGTTCCAAAGACTTAATGTGTTTTAAAAAAGGGGAGATTAATGATCTTGAGATACAAGCACATAATTGAATAAATTTGATTGAAGAAGTTCACTAATTATTAAAAGTAAATAAAGTACAAAAAAGGTTCAAAGTACATTCGAAGCATAAGCTAATTAAATGAATAAAGTGTACGCTTTTACATATCTGATAATATTATTATAGATAAACAGGAATAGTTTCAAATAAAAAGTAGGCATCACTGAATTTAGTTTACAGTGCAAAACTATACTTGTAAGCGTATAACTTCCGCTGATCCAAATTAATCACATAATTAATACTTTTAAATTCATATATATACGAAGAATAAAAATTAATTTACATATCGCTGTAGGATAACAGTTTATAAATTTAAATAAGACTTAAGAGATGATTTATTATTTGATGATAATTTATAGATATTAATACAAATACACTAATGTGTCTTAAAATAAACATGTTTTATCATTATATATGTAAATCAAACAAGTTTGTCATAATATATACAAGTAGGAGGTAAAATCATACAACAAAATAGAAGATAATTAATTAGATAAATATTACTAATTCTCAGATTAAAAGAATGCTACTTACATTGTTTTAATGAATAATTGTTAAATGGCAGAATTTACACAGATTGTATATTACACAAATAAAATGGCTAATGTGGCAGGTTAAATAAATTCATATACAGCTCCTTTTTAGCAATTTATAGCAGTTTAACATACTAAATCGTATTCACATAATATATTTTCTAGTATTACTGTCCCCATTCATAACTTCAAGTAATAAAACAAATACACGCAATAAATAGATAAAGTATTATTTGCATTTTTTTAATTTGAATTAATGTATATAACTACGAAAAATAAAAAAACGATACTTTATAGGTGGTCACTTTTGGAAATAAAAAAATTAAAAACAGCTTTTATGAAACTTTGAAAACGCTATAAAATACTGTTTTGAATACAGACTAAGAATATTCCAAAAGTGTGACAAAAGCCAGATCAGTTTTCAATTCCTCTGTGGAGACACCCCTTTTCCCCCCTCCCGTACCTTGATCTCCTTGTTCATCTGGCGAACCACCGCCGTAATTGTCCTCACGTGCTCCTGAAGCAACTCTCGTGCCTGTTTCTCCTCCTTCCAAGTTCCCTTCGTGTAGGTGAGGTTCTCCATGAGGTCCTGCTTGATGCGCACCGCTCGGTCCAAGAGCTGCTGCGTCGTCTTCTCCTGATAGTCGAGGCGTGTCTCCAGCTCGGCCAACTTGGGATCGCTGGCGGCAATAATCTGAGAGCTCGGCCGGTAGTGACGTACGCCCTGAAAGGCGTCATCGTAGCTTGTGGTTCGGGTCTGAATGGGAGGCAGGAAGACTTGCGAGATCTGGTGTGTCGGAGTTCGCGCCATGTTCACACCGATCAATATTCAAAGGCGAATTGTGTTCTTGTTCTCTCTGCGACGCAATGGAGAAGAATTTTCACTGGATTCTTAGAAACAAGCTGCGTCGAAAGTGTTGTCTTTCTTTATATTCAACCAAGATGTAGTTTTGTGATCTACGAAAATGAAGCGTTAATAAAATATAGGAACATGTTTTATCTAAAAGAAGGATTACAGTATATTTGAAAGTGTTATCTGTAAGTTAAATGTGATGAAAATGGGACTACAAATTTCAATGGAAAGGTAATGATTGCCTTAACTGCATTTATGCTTTATATTTTATCATCTATATTAGAAAGATCTGTTCTAATGATCAAACTACTCTGCATATTTTTATGATTGTATTTATTTAATATGTAACAAGTCTATCTACATTAAGAGTTTTAAAACAGTTTATTTAAATATAGACACTTTGCATGCTAGCTATAGCTAGCTAATACTTGACTTTGTATAATAAAATAAAGGAGAATATCTATGTCTCGGTTACATTTGAAATAAAATAGGCACATATTTGTATTGAAATATGGAAAGGAAAATATATAAACATGCTTTATTCGTAAATATAAAATATAATAAAAGCGTATTATATTAACTAGATAACTAATTATGTATGTATATGCTTTCGGTTAATAACATTGAACTCTTTAGTGCATTATTAGATTAATTTATATATAATATATAACCATTATACATAAAAAATATACATCATGATCGCATAGATATATGTAGTTACATTAATATATTCGTTATGTATATAAATTGCGGCTTTCATTTTATCTAAGAAGCCAATTAAACTGTTAAGAAAAAATATAGTCTTTATAATAAATAAAGTGAATATTATTTCTAATAAGAATTTGTATATCGTTTAATATTCCTCTATAATGTAATCTTAAACGTTGGTTATTGATTGAAATAATATCAAGATTCAGTTATAAGAGACATGTTCGTGACATATGTAGGTAGCAATTGCATCAGATTTCTTTTGAGCATTTTTAAGGAATGCTTTTTCATGTGTTTCTAGTCAATGCGAAAAGCAATACATAATCTACATAAATATATAAAAGTGCAATAAAGCTAAGAATTTCCCTAGATAATGAAAACTAAATCGTACATGTTTAATGTGGACTACACAATATAATATGTATACGCTAAACGTGTAAATAAAGGTCATATAATTTGTAAGTCAGACTAAAAGGTTTTCATTCATGCACACAGCAGAGCTATAAGAGTATACTTAATAAATAGCTCCGCAAACATACGTCACCACTATATATACAAATACGAACTAGGTATTTCACATATACACAGAAGGATAGAGGTGCTTCAGAAGTTTGTTTTCGTTGAGCTGAATGTAAATATACACACCCTAAACCTCGAATGAATGTGTGCTAAATTGCTTCAAATGTCACCAAGAATGTTTACTTACAACAAAAACTGGATAAAATAATCAGATTTTTAAAAATAAAAATAAAAATAATTGCGAGATTGTAAAATACAAACTATTCTGTCAATAAAATTAGCGTAAAATTGGAAGAATAAATAGATAAAGTTATTTTAATAATTTTAGCAAATACAGTGAAAAATTTCTAGCACGATCTTAATTTCTTTAATGACATAATATTGGCCTGTATAAAATATACTATATAAAATATAAGCTATCTGTTATTTTAAAATATTTCATGTGGATTTCGGTGACAATATCGTTTTATTATGATGTGTAACGTTAAATTGTCCTGATAATTGTATTCTATTTTTTCAACACAATTCAATTAAAATGTTGAAATATGTTCCTCTAAATGTTACTGCTTTGTAGTATTTAAGTAAAATGTTTATTTCAATAATTCTTTGTTTAAATTATGGCTTTTCCATTAAATTGTGATATAATGTCGTTAATAAATATTAATACAGCAATTTTACAATTACATGTAATAAAAATATTAATTAATGTCTTTTAGAAAAGTGTTTTTTCATAGTATTACATATTTGATGTAGTATAGCTAATATTTGAAAGATATTTTGAAAGTTGAGCAAACAGTAAAGATTAAAACATCATATAAATCTAAATTTCAAAATTTACTGAGAAAATTCTAAATGTTCTCGTCTAAGCATCTAAAAGAACCAGGCAACAGTTTCAGATGACATTAAGGAAAGTAGAATTAAAACATATTAATTTAAATAATTAAACGATTACACTATTACTTGAATACAAAGATAATTAGATACATGTTAGAACTAAGATACTAATTTTATAAATACAATTAAACAGCTACAATAGATTAAAACTATAAAGCAATTTATACAGAACAAAACAAAAAAATGTTATTCTCACATAAAAACCATAGTTGCAAACGAATACATTTTTAAGGGTAGTTCGTATTTTTAATTATTATTAAATCTTATCTAATGAATATATAAAAATTAGAATTATACAATTGTTATCATAAAGAAGTGCACTCAAAAGCAACATGTTGTATACGAATGCACAAGTGTTGTTTAATTTTCATAACGTGGGTTGTAACTCATCAATCCACAGGAACATAAATTTACATGCAACCTGTCGCGTAATTCCTTAAATATTTAAATGAAAAAAAAACATTTTGATATTCTTAAAAAAATACTTATTGCATTTAATAAGAAATATTTTACAAATGTCATTAAATCGAACCGTCTCATATTCCATATATATACCAAATTTTTCAAATAATTTTAAAAGTAGTATTTATTTAGTCCTGTAAATGTTTCTAAAATTAATGCAATAATTAAGCTAATAAGGTATTAATAGTATAATATTACAACACTATTATACACAATTATCATGATTGGTTTTATGTTTTAATAATGAAAAATCTAAATTTATATTATTTATTTATTTTACAAAATATTTGTCATTAACTTTTTTTATATAACAAATGATTTCACTATTAAGTCGAGAATATTTATAAATATGCCTATTACAAATATTCTAAATTGTAGCTAAATTATAATTTCCATCTTTTGAATACAGTAATTCAAAATAGATTGATAAAAGTCGAATGAGTCCTACATATTATATATTATAAATATCTTGCTGAAAATGTAATGGAAGCAATATTAGACAAATAAATGTATACAATATGTTCATGATTCATTTGAATAAAACTTATTTCCTCAACAACTAGCTCATCTGTATGAAGAGTCAACTGCATTTATTTAAAAATTAGTAGAAAAAAAATTACGTCGAATAAAATCAAATGTGTGTATTTTTCCACAAGTTGAACACATAAATAAATGTAGTATAAATTAATATTATAAAATCAATAGGAATACAATAAATTACATATAATGAAAAAGAATGCATATTTCTGTAATTATTCATGATTTACAATATTATAAATAGACATTAGAAATCAAATGAATTTATTATATATTTTTCACTGTAAATAAATCAGTAAAATAAGAACCTAGATAGTTTTGCAAATCTTTCAAGTGAGTCATAATAAGGTGAAAAAAGTTACTCTTTGTTTAAGAAAATTATATAAAACCAACACAAAGAAATAGCAAAATTGAAAATTGAAATTAATTGAAATTAAAAAATATTAAACTACAAGAGTATCTATGTAAAACAATAGAGACAATTTCGCAATCAAGAAATGTACAAGATTTAGATAATAAGATGACAACTGAATATGGTTGTCTGTTGAAGGTAAATATTTATAAAATATACATATATTTTATAAAAAAAACAGGTTTTAAAACTGCAAATTTTTCCTAAGAATTATATAAATAACAAAATAAAGAATAAATATAAATGACAAGACATAACAAATTACATAACGAGATGAGAGTACAGCAACCAGATGTAAAAAAAAAAAAACTGAAATTGTTAGCCTACGAAAAATTTATTTAACTAATATAAAGGTTTTACAGGATAATTGGTGTTAGGTAATAATCTCTATACATATGTTATATTCTAAATATAAAATTATACTTGTTGTTGAGCTTGAACCAGTTATATTGCTGATTTCCTTACATGAATAGAAACGTGAAATATATTTCTATTAGATGTGTACCTTCACAAGAAATATTGGAGCACTAATAATTCTAGGGACTTGTACTGGATTTGATATACATATATGCAAATTTATTTGATTTGTATTAAATGACACCTTATGTGAATAATTATTTCATATTTTATATACACAGATTTCATGTTTAATCAATATATTTAAAATAGTATAGATATTAGTTTTAATAATTTATGACCTCTAAATTAGTACTGTATAACAATATAAAAAATACTGATTATTATCAATATAATTGCAATACAAAATAGCTAAAGCATACAATATAGGAATATAGGACGTCTTCAAGAGAATGTTTCATTTAACTTATCTATACAGATAAATTTGTATTTTAATGACTAAATGTTTAATTATAATAGCAACTGTACATTAATTAAATTTCCATAAAAATTTTTTTTTACTGAATAACAATTTATGAACACTTTGTGAATTATACAATTAAATTACAATTTAAAAGCTTTGTGCACTTCATTTAGACTTGTATTAGTACATATATATATATATATATGTGTGTGTGTGTGTG
>JAYRBW010083694.1:0-22933 GCA_036023295.1 Invenusta paracnida
AAGATTATTGATTCAAAATTTGTATTTCAAATTGAGCCATAACTGTAAAAATTATGATGTGGCTATATTATAAAAAAACACACTACGACTATTTATTTAGCTATTTAAAAGTGATGGTGGGTTTAAATGTTGAATAAAAAGTATTCCATACTTTTTCATATTCTACATAGATAAACCTTTACTTCCAATTAAATAAATCACGATTTTACATTTGTTAAAAAATTCAAAAATGCAATAACATATTATATAGTATAAAACTCAATGAAAAATTTAAACTAAATTTATAAAATAAATGATAAAAAACTTATTGAAAAACAATTGTACATAATAAAATTTACAAAAAAATTAAACTCGAAAAGTATCAAAAATAATATTAAGAGGAGAATTGAAAAAGGTTCATCGTGATGGCATAAAGATATTATAATGAATTCTTGGAGATTCAGTTTGTTTCAGCGAGAAAGTTGGGATTTTTACTTCAATTTCAATTGATTGATTTTTACAAAAAAACTTCAAGCTAATCTGGCCTAATTCACCCTACCCCACAAAATGACAAGTTAAAGAAAACGAAGAAGGGAAAATGACCAGTTTAATATTCCGGCTACTTCTCAGGCACAATTAGAGGGAAAGAAAAGAAGCGAAAAGGGTAGTATGCGGGACAGAAAATCAATACTACAGACTACAAAATAGCTTGAGATAATATACAAAATGGAGTATATATAGTGAAACACGGGAAGATGCGGATCATATTAAATTTAATTAGATATTTTGATCATTGAAACGGAACCACATGAGTGAGAGCCATTGTAAATTTATCTAAATTTTAATATGAATTTTACATATTGTTGAAAAATTTATATAATTATTATCGTGATATTATTTTATTAATTTTCGAATATTACCAATAAGTGAAATATTTTACAAAAATATGTAAATATACCTCAAAATATCAATAAACATAATTTAAATCATAAGTAGTACTCAAAAATATTTAAAAAATCGATCTGTTAAAGTTTTGGTCAGCAGATACACTTCCATAGTATAATATAGTTGGGGTTATGTAGCGAAATATGGCCTTAGCAATAGGTATTACACAATATAATAAGCTCCCATATTTCCCTTGAGATATTTGTTTAATCTATATCTATCGATTAAGGCATAACATTATTGATTGCAGATAATTGAGTCGAAACAGACGGGCAAAATTTGCATATAGAAAGCAGTGGCATACATTATGTAATGTATGCAACTTGGTAACTGCTTCGGTTTCCGCATACCAATTACTACTTACTACTACCCTACAGTAGTATATAATCAATAACTTCGTAGAGCAAAAAACACCTACAAATCCCAAACGTTGGAAACAACGAGTCACCAAACCATCTCATTCTCTCTCTTAGTTGTTAGCAATCCTGATTCACGGCTTCCTCATAAAACAAACAATCAAACACAATTTGCAGGGAATTGCAGTTAACCACTGACTAGGTATATATGTACTGACACAGCAAGGACGAGTTACTAGTAATGGGCCATGATTCAACACAGAGTGAGAAAGAAAAACAGACAGAGAGTTGGTGCACATAATACCCAACTCTTTCATGTGAAAGATAACAATACCAAAGTCAACTATAAAGTACGCTAATAAATATCGTCATTCAACTGCGATCAACTGTTATAGTAGAGAGGGGATCCAATGATAAGAATCAATTTGGGAATATGTACACAATTGCAATCTACACAGCATTAGTTGTGCTACTAACATAGTAATATTATCAAAATATGAATTTGAAGAGAACAATTTCAACGTTCACTTTGATAAAAGCAGTTGGTATTTGCACAGCACATTCTGAGAAAATTACAATATAAATGACCAAGTCTAAGTTTAATTCGCGCAAATACATAATATGCACATAATAGGTACTTCACTTTAAAACTACTAATTTGGCATTGAGTTGTACGTCTACATACAGAGTAGAGTGCTAAATCAGTTTAAAAAGCAAGGAATATACTTAAAACCTCCATCGTGACCTAGATACGGCTTGAATGAAAAAAATAATAATAATGTCACAGTTTTGATAGAATAAGAATTAATCAGAATAAATCATTTTAAAGGCTTCCACCAAAAGAACACGCCTTAACAAGCTATTTCGACGAGCAGTTGACTTCAGTTGACCCTTAGAGGTCCTCTTAATGAATCCAAAGAGTCACGAAATTTTGGACACTGTGAAAGAATACAATTGCCTCCTTAGTCTCGTGGATGTAATAACCGTCCAATGATGCCGATGGCAAAGCACAATTACTAGAACCAAATTTACAATATATTAAATAACAGAAAAATATCGGATACAAATTAAGATCTGTTGGGAGCGATGAAGAGTAGCCGAATAATGCACTCGGTATCAAATTCAGAGCATAGGATTCGAATTGTATAATTAATATGTATGAAAATAAAAGAGAAAAATGCTTTCTTATATTAACAGATTTCTTAAGAATATAGAAGAGGAGAAATAAATTTAATCCTTAAGAACAATTTTACAGACATAATATTCACTAGACAGGTTTGAAATATATGTCCCTTTTAAGGTAGATGTTATCTTATTACCGGATGATGTCACTCAGCACTGCGCACATCGACCTGAGTGCACAAACCTCCCACTATAACCCAAATCCCTGTCAAATTAAAGCCAGATTTTAGTGCTGCGTAACACATGACATATAGGTACCTACCTACAGAGCCGACAGAAATGCACTAATCAATATGTGCCAAGAGACACACCGTTTAACACTGAGCAGTTTGTAAATTCGCAGGAAGCTTAGGAATACAGCATTTCGTTTATTAACATGTGTCTAGGTAATATCGATTGGTCTATACAATCTGTACTCGAGGGAACAACACAAACTAATGTAAACAAGTAGTGTAATAAGCACTACCCATAAATAAGTGAAAGGTTTTGTTACCTCTTCTTTTTACTATTAATTGGTTACGTAGTTTTTATAGAATAAAGCATATTATATGTATGCTTAAAAATAAAAATAAATCTGTTTCAAGAAAAAGGAGCATTTGAAATTTAAAAATATACTTTATATGTCAATGAAAATCCGTCCAAATGAATGCCATTTAAAATTAACTCGATTACATAATCATCTATTAAGAGCTTCAATCTCTTAGTCCTTTAGCCATTTACCATATTTGTGTGCTGTGTTACTTTGAAAATTATACTAATATGGATCTGTTGATTAGTTACAGATATATTTCATTAATTAATTCATTATCTGACACAGAAAACAATAAAAAATCGAGTCAATAATCACACACTAGCGGTGGTACAGAAGTGCATAAATAATGAAATTTGTATTTGATTTAAAAAACAATGTAATCAATACTTAAGATATTCCAAAGAAATGGACTACTCAACTTTGGTCTTAACAAAGTTTATACTCTATAGTGAGAGACTCTTTACAAATGAGAAGCGCTTTAATCCCAGACTGCATTTAGCCTTATTAGAGAAGAGGCTTTCTATTTTATTAGGTAGAGACTTTAACCCTACTATTAGGGTCTCTTGAAATCAACCTCTTCTTAACGACTATAGTCCAGTGATAAAAGGTCTCTCTCAAACCCATTTTCAGTTTTAAAAATTTACGAAAAACAGTGGATTCTGCAAAATGCCAACACTCACCTACAAACCGGCGGCTGTGGATGATCCAAGTTGATTGGTAGCACAAGTTTCCCAACAGTTGTAGGAAGTTTACCGTCCTGCGAAGTCCGGGACCCGCCCCCAGACTGTAGTGACTCAAGAGAGACCGGTAGTACTAGTTTCCCAATATTTAGTTTTCCAGGCTCTCCTCCTACCCCATCGCCAGTGCTTGGTGGTAGGAAAACCTTGCCCTTCTGCAATTCCTGGAACCGTTTCAAGGTGTCTCCGAATTTGGGCTGCTCCACAAGAATCTCTCCCTGGGGCTCAGTTGTTGCTACGGGAGGTGAGGTGGGACCAGAGGACCCATCCGAGGAGAGAGAACATGGGGGGGAGGGGGCTCCAGTGTGCTGCTGTTGTTGTTGTGAAACCAAACTCGTCATTGGTGGTTCGCACTTCTGAAGAGATGGAGATAAGAGAACAAAGTTAGCATAGTAATGGAAGATTAGTCAAGAAGTAATAATACAAAAATAATCTAACAGACAACAAAATAAAAGTAACTTAAACGTTTTAAAAATTGTGCTCTCTCTAAGAATTGATTTATAATATATTGTAGATGTCAAAAAATAACACATCTACTTAAACATGCTGAATAAGTGTAAATGCAGCTTTTTATAGTTCTTTTCCATTCTGGTTGCAACATGTCTACAACATTTTCAACAGTCTCAGACAAGAATCTAGAACAATAACGAGTATATTCTTCATTTAAAAGTAAACGCAAATAGTACAAGCTGATCTTATTGACAATATACAGAAATTGTTTGCTGACTTAACACAGCTTCAAACAACAAAAATGCACAGAATAGAGTCAATTAGAGTGTAGTCTATAATATAACAATAGTAGTTAAAAATAAATTGGGTTGAAACAAAATAAAAACATAGATATAAACTGTTCATACAAGACAAAATGTAAAATATAATGAAAATTGTCATAAAAATAAACAGAATAAATAGCTTCTTTTTTATAATTTTAAATTATCACGAAATTAATTAATTTGGGTAAAAAATACATTTAAACATATAATAACAAAACAATTTTATAAACAAACATGTATACTACTATATGCACCTTATAACTAATGTTATTTATTGCTATATAGAAAACATTTAAATATATTTAGAATATATTGCATGTTAAAGATTTCATCAAAATGTATATAAAACTTTAACTAAATAACTGAATCCATAATTGAATACAAAGAAATATATCAGAAATGCTGATATAAGTTTAGATTATTTCCCAATATCAAATTATAAGTAAATGGTATGACCAAAATTTAATCAAAAGTCCTTTCCAACTAATTTTTACTATAATTTACTTGTTTTGAAACCTGCATGACAAATATAAATCAATTATTATATGATATACTGCATAATAAATAGAATTTACTGGTTAAGCATTGGTTTATTGTACAAGAGTTTATTCAAAGTTATTGATAATTATTTGTTTCATCAGTGATCAATTACACCTCCTTGTAAGTCTCATAATTTCCTCTGGTCATCTAATTGACGGGCGTCAAGCTGATGTCTAGACTGATGTCACTTTATTTTCAAGCAGTTATAATTTTGGCACACACTTCTTAGCACTTCAGAAAATCATTGAAAAAAATCCTGTCACTAAGATGATGTCATTAATAATAAATAATTATTTCATTATGTTAATTAAAAGAAACACATCTATGTACCACCATGGACTATGTTGGTACAATAACATAATTTAAAACAAAATAACACCCATGGCATTTATATATGCTTACAAACCTAAAAAAGCAGAACAAACACTTCTGTTAAAAGTTAAAATATAAAGAAATAGGACTAATTATAAATCATAAAAAGTTTTTTACTGAAGTATATAATTGTTTCACATAAGTAATGTGTTTTTAAAGGTATGATGTAGCATGACAAAAAAAAATACTTTCATTAATAATTCATTATGTTGCTAATCACCTTCAGTTCTAAAATAATATGCACTATAATTTTGAACATAAAATTAATATCAATAATGTGTATTTATATATAAGTAAAAATATTCTAAATGAGGCCCTATAACCATTTCAATCTAAATAAGAAAAATAATTTAGGTTACAAAAGGTGACATAAACCAATGCCTAATTAGAAAATTGGAATTGATAAAGTTTTAGCATGTTCCTGAAGATCACCCCAATAAATAATGACATTTAAAAATTCCTTAAAATTTGTTTTTAATGTTATTGAAAATACATAAGGTACAAAACAGTTGATAAGTGTCATACATGAAAAAATATGTTTAACCCCATATATATTGAAGAATATTAAATTATTAGAAAAAGTATTTAATCAAATTATATATATACTATAGAATACTTGACAATAGTGCCTGTCTAGAAACAAGCATGCATAAAATATTTGTTCTTTTTATAATTTAAATGTAACCTATGGTTTTTAAATTAAATATTATACCAATGATAATATACAAATTTATCATATATTATATTATAATATTTAAGAGATATTTCAAAAAATAATATTCAGAATTTCAAAATTTTGATATTATAGGTTTTCTATCCTATAAACAAAAATATCAAATTTTGTAGTTAAGATGAATGGCCAGGGAGTTAACTTTTAAAATATAGATTAAATTGTTTATGAAAGACTAGTTTAAAAAAACATATAGTACTTTATAATAAAATTATAACAAAGTTAAAATGTCAGCAGGTCAATAATAAATCACTTAATTATATATATTATACATTATTTATATATAATATTATTAATTAATTAAATAATATTAACATATATATAAATTTTAATTTGAAAATGTTGATATTATTGTGATAATTAATATTATAATCCTTCAACCCATTAAGCTTGGAGGTAATATATCAGTTTATTTGAAGATACTGCAAAAAACTAAACTTTTTTTAGATATAAAAAATATTGAAGAATTTGAAAGATCAATGTTTTTAATTCTTAAATAAAATATAATTAAAAATTGATTTTTCTCCTATGATATTGAGCTATTAATAGTATAATTTAATACTGTTGGCAAATTACAATCCATATGTTGGACAATCCATATACCCAAGAATATACATTAAAAAAAGTCTTAATCTACAAGTTTTAAATAAATAAATTTGATGTCATAATTAGTAAAATAATTCCTTAAAAGTAAAGTCAAGTTGACTTATATTTGAAGTCAAATACTTTATACTTTATAATGATAAATATATATATTTACTTTAGAAAATTGCATAGCATTTTTGAACCCTATAAACATTGACTAATTAAATTCTAAGTTAATATGTGCCAATGGCAATGGTTTGGTATGTATGAATCTGTATGTACTGCTACTATAGCTTATATATATAGACAGTCAGGGTTTCCATGCTTTCACAATTTAAAATTAGAGAGGACAATAAGATTTTCCTATAGAAATTTTCAATTTTTTGAACATTTATTTGATAATGTGCATATTGTGCAACAGGAAAAGACAAAAAAGGGAAAATCCTAAAAGAAAAAAAATAGTAATATACAAATACAATATATTAATGACTATTTTAATTTATAAAAAATATATGTTTAGTTTTAAGTTTTTTTTCTTCATCAAGGTGTTGTATGTATTGCAATTCTCACTGACTAATTTCAGCATGCCAGAGGTGCCTATGTTACTGGAACCTAATAGTTATGCTTAGCAAAATATGAGATACTCATTAGTAATACAAATTATAGCAATAGAAAAATATGTCAGTTTAGATGAACTATTTTAATAGTCAAGTTTGTCATATTATAATAAATAGGATAAAGAAGTGAATATAGAATACAAAAAATGTACAAAAAGCAAAATGTTAAAATCCATACCATACTTTTCTATAGGATTTAAAGATTTTTCTAAATCTATAGGTTTTTTATATATATTAATATTATATTTATAATATATACTAGTATATAGATTTTAAATTTAAATTTAAAATCTATTTTCCATAAGGTGTGGCAACGCTGTATAATATAGCAGTTTATGATAGTTATTGAACAGTCCATATGACCTGATATCTAAAAGTAATATAAATTTCAAAGGATGATTCTGTTTAGTTTAACTATAATGTCTTAATATAATTAGCCAGGCCCAGCCTCCAAGTCCAGGAAGGTATTGATAATTATCTTAAGTAATTGGAGGCTACCTCCTGTGTATTTGTTATTTAATAAGAATATTTAATTATAATACTGTAATTATTATACTGTACATTGTCATAATACTTTTTTATTATTTTTACATTTTACAATTCACAGATTCTTAATCTTAAAGTTAAATTAAAAGTAAAGATATATACACAAGCTGACAATTAAATTTTACAATTAAATTTTGTCACTAAAACCAAAATAGATAAAAATAATTTATCAAATAAAAGTGTTCTGCTTTACTTACTCTTACTTTAACTCTCAGACTCTCACTCAATTTCAAACTCAAAGCTAGTAATACTAGTAGTATAAGAATGTTTATTACATGTATTAAAATAATAAATGTATGATTCTGTATTAGTATATTGATGAAAAAATATAGGAAATAATTATTATGATAATAATTTAGAAAGATAAGGAACAGTGTAAATGATAACGCTGTTTACATGATTAAAAAACAACGTTAAAATGAAATAAAGAAAGGTTTTCAGAAAATCTTTTTTCGTATTTTCATCAAGTTTATTAAAAGAAACGGTTAAACAAATGTGAGTCATCGGTGAAGATGTTTGTGAGTAATAATTAATATGACGAAGTTTCATATGTTAAAATAATAGTAAATTGTTGTTATGATATTTAATTATATAAATTGTATGCAAAATATTACTCTAATTTAATATTACAGTGCTTAATAGATTTAAAATTTTACTCACTTACAATTATGTTCAACAAATAAAAACCTATGCAGTATGAATACATATTACAGTAAAAATATGAATTAATACTTGATATAATGGAATATTAAGGTCTAGTTAAGCAATCAAAGGTTATATTAATGTGTATAAAAATCATGGGACCCCATAACAAAATATTATTTACTACTAGTTAGTTATTATAAGATGTAAGTATATATTGGATTAGGTATTATTACTAGAAGTTATTTAGATTCACTATTATAAGCTTTATATATAAATTCATTCTTCCGTTTTTCATTTAAATACTTAAGGTGGAGATTTCGGCATTTAAATAAATATTTCGATTGTTATGCATAATATCCAGAACTTCATTTGTGTGAACTTCATTATAAAAAATCTAAAAGCATTCCAAATATTATATCGCGCTGCTCATTTTTTATGTAATTACCTATTTGTAAAATTATAATACCGCACGCGATTGGTTTTGCTGTTTTATCTGCGAAGACAGCACTAACTTACTACGTAATATACTATTTTCGTGAGTAATTTCCTTGTACACTTTCTTAAATTAAAAAATATTGTTCTATAGTGTATATTATGGTAATTATGAGCCGAACCCATATATGTATATATAGCTATTTTACAATTATATACCTATGTCAAATACCGTCGCAAAAAAAGTTCCATATCCACACAATCATATATACTTCAACATATCTACATATATCCCTCTCAACATATTCACATGTCCACACATTCCTCTCAACACATCCACTTATCCCTCTCGACAAATTATCCATAACACTGTTATACCTAAGTCTTGAAAATATTTAACATTGAGTATTTCATGCTACTTTATATATATATCCATCAAAGGATCGATATGTGGATATTATGTTGAGAGGGAATATGTGGATATGTGAACCCTATCCATACCTGAGGGGGTCATGTGATCACACTTAAATGCGTGTACTCCAGTGTCAAAATTAGAAAAACATACTTGTATATATAAAATGTATATATATATATATATATGCCTCAAATTCTAATTTTGATATTAAGTAATATCATACAATAATTTACGAACTACAATATTATCAATTTTTTGTAGAAAATATGAAAGTATTAATTGATTTATAAATATTTTAAACTCATAATTTGGTATTTTTTTATATAAACATTTTTTAGGAAACATTCTCAATGAAATATATTTCAAAACATATTTCTTTAACTACATACAGTGTTATAATACTCTAATCTATTATGAAGTTTAAAAAACATGGGAGAGAAAGGGGACAGGTGACTTTCAAGGAGTTCCATTGCACCGGGGCCGTTATGTGAAATCATAAAAAGCCCTATGCGGATGGGTTGTCATATAAATTCATAATTGTCTGTCCAAACGCTAATATAACTAACTATAGTGGGTATAATAAAGCATTGTCGACATATGTTTCAAATAGCAAATTAAGTCACAGTATCTATAATATGTAGACCATATAGATTCCTCTTCGAAGACTTGGGGAGTCCTCTTTAGTCCGAATACTTTCATCAGTGAATGGAAAATCTCATCCGATTACTTGATGCAATAAATTCAAGACTAAATTCACACCGTTAGCATCCTTTAAAAGGATTATTGATTACATCCACAAGGAGTTCGGGTGTTTCGTAGTATCCAACGGGAATATTTAGAGATCACACAACTTTCTTTTGCTTATTAGGTCAACTCGATCCTAAATGGACGAAGTGAAGATGTAACTTCATATAAAATTAGACAAGAGTTTGGAATTTGCAAATACTGCCAATACTCATATTTAAATATTGAATTTTAACTGCAGTAAAATCCATCGGACGGTATTTATGAGTCTTAATATGAATCGAATAATATACATTGATGGAAGTTTTATAAATTTGGATAGTTCATAAATTCTAGTTATTTCAAGTATATAATATGTTTTTCACAACCCCTATTCATTGCGTAAGATTTACATAATATTTACACTCCACCTATAAAGAGAACCATTTGGTAAAATATTATAATAGTCAGTATAATATTAGAAGTAGCTTTACTTTGAATGGACAAAGCTTTGGTTAATAGTTGAGTAATGCAAAACTTATATATTTTTGCACACTAAAGATATTTATTACAGAGATTAAAAATAATAAGAACACAGAAAATGTCAAGTTCAAATAAGCAAACACTTCAACACAAGTTTTATTTAAAAAAATTCTAAAATAAAATGGATAACAAAATAATTACATACGTGCAAACAATATTTTGTTGAAATAATAATAATGTTATAAATTGTTACGTTTATGTTTAATATAAGTTATTAAGGAAGATGACATATTGTGTAAATGCAACTTTATTGGGGGAAAAAATGTCATCGAATAAGAAAAACTATATCAAAAGTAATAAAGTCAAAATTTAGTAAAGTTCCAGTACTGTAACTAATACAAGTAATAATTCTAAACAAACAATATCTATTGGTAGATATATTCTTAATTATAATGAGTAAACGATTCACACAGATTAATGAAAATTTAGAGGCCATTCAATATTTTCTCGAATGTTCCTCTATAACTAAGACCAAAATGCTCCTGCATTTCTTGGTCAAAAAGTTTTCGATTTCGTTTAAGTAATGCCTTTAGGTGTTCCAGAGCTCGTCCGTCCAACGATTCATTCGATTTTCTATTGTAAGGGAAACATAGAAAATACATTAGATAATCACGTTTTAGTCAGGAATATATTTTCTTCATATTATCTTCAAGCAGATGTATACATAATTAACAAATAAAATTAGTTTAAAGAGTAATACTAGAGTGAGAAACTATTTTTAATGCCTTGTTAAAAATTAATGTACATCGATGAAATAGCAGATAAAAATATGTTATAGTTCGTGAACTTCTGGTATGAATAATGCTTTTGAGTTTATATTTAAAATTGATTGCATAGAAGAAGAAGAAAAAACAAGTAACATACTGTTTAATTTCGTTGTTTGCGAGCCATTCCTTAACATCAGAAGCACTCCAGTGGACATAATTTGGGTCTTCAGAAGTAGTTCGAGAGGCAGTTGATGTAAGTTTCTTTAAAGAACTGGGCTTTGTAGACTGAAATCACAAATGTTAAATAGCTATTTGAAAAATTACTTAAACTATAATATTTGAACATTGAATTTCAATGTATATAGGTATTTAGAAGATAGACACATCTATATTTATGTTTAGTCAATATACTTTTACATCATGTTTCAAAATGAAAAAGTGATTACACATTAACATTATTCTAAAATGTAACTACATATAAGTATACACCTACATAAAAAATATACATATATGCAATTTCATATTTGAAGCTAAATGTTGTAGCAATTAATTCGATTTGTTCAATATAGTCAACCGATCCAGACTATATTATTATTTACTCTCAAACAGAAGCGTAATAGACTCAATTCCAATTATAATCAGCGTGGCGTAGTGGGTAACGCCCTGATCATCAAATCAGAAAATCGGTGCTTCAAAACTCCCTAAGTATGTACCTACTCTTGGCTATACTTGGAATAGCGTCTATATGCGCTCATATATCTATCATGATTGAACAATTTGATTTTACTTTTAACTTTACCCATACCGATTTGCCCGAGAGATTGTGGAGAACCTTTTACTGTTGATTTTTAACAAGAAACGGAGAAGTAAAAGTTAATGTAACATTTCCAGATGTTATTGTTATGTAAACTTGGTGAAATCCTTCGTGTTAGGTTTTTAATTTTATTTTGCAATGTATGCATCAACATATCATGCGAATATAGAGAGAGACCGAAAATCCACGATGGAAACAAATAAGTATACTATATAGAAAGAATGTTTATATAAGGGTCTACAACGTCATAGTATAGACCTCCTGCATGCATTAAATTGAATCCGGAAAATACACATCCTTATAATCATTTTTTGCCAATATTTTAAAGCTTGCCTAAAATCTAGAGCCAACGTTTGTGCGAGTAAAATATCGAATAGGTACATACCGGAATTGGCCAAGAGTTTGTGTACATAGATGCCCAGAACACATATATAGCCAACTGTTGCAACAGACTGGTGTATATATACTGCAGAAAATGTCCCAACGACTTTTCAGCTTGGTATGTATATACCGGCCTTAAGTGTTATAAATATTGTATTACACATTGTAGAGTTAAAATTAAAAATATGAAAAAGGGACATGTTTTAAAAAAATACGTACTATGTATATATTAAACATAGTGTTCTACACATCTAAACGTTTGTCTATAGTTCAACGATCAATGGAAATACATCAATAGCAGAAATACACCAAATGAGGTTGGGGTGCGCGCGATAATTTGAGATATGGATAGTGTTCAACAGTATTTTGTTTTCACTCTCACCAGTTGATAACTTTTAGTCAGTTTATCTGTAATGCTTTCCTCCAATTCTTTGAACTTAGCTTCAAACTTGTATTTGCCACTAAAATCAATTCGATTATCACCGCCCAGGAGTAAGCCCAGCCATCCATCAGGTCTATAGGCTCTTTCCGCTCGAATGAAAATCAAAGGTATCGATTTTGCGTCAGCATATTGGATTTCTGAAATTTTGAAAGAATTATTACAACTATAAATAATAACTTGATTGTTTCATATATAAAACTTATCAAACACATCAGTCTAAATGGCTTGCAAGTTTAACTGACAGCCTTCATTTAGTCCGTGGTCGAGCCAAAGAGAGGGTTGCAAGGGTAGTAGTCCTTGAGAGGGTTGCTGGTACCCAAAAAATGTAGGAAGAGTTTGAAAGATCGTTAGAAAGCTATGAATGTCTAGATTCCAAAACAGTATGATAGACATCACTATTTGGTAGTTGGAACAAATAATTTTAATTTTCTGATGTCCCATATTTAAGAACAGGAATATGTTCTGTGTTTTGGACTGGTTTTGACTTAATTTTCATGAAAATGCATTAACTATTATTTATAATAAAATGTTGCATATATATTTGGTTTATCGAAGCGTTTTCTACATATCTTATTTTAAGTATAAAATGGTTTGGGAGCTATCTTAAATTAGTTACTAAATAATTTTGTCAATGCATTTTAAAATGCTTGTAATATGAAGAAAATCACTTAGATAGGCATATGATATGCAACATTTTATTATAGTTTAAAATTAAATTAAATATGCAATTTCATGAAAATTTGGTCAAAATACAAAAATGTTCCTATTTTTAAAATGGGAAATCAGAAACATATCAATAATTTGTTCCAGCAACCAAATGCTGATGTCTTTAATATTTTTTTACAATCTAGACATCAATAGCTTTCTTCCTCCTTTTTTGTGAACCGAAAAATGTTCTGACTCGCAGACTAATTTTAACTGACAGGAGAACTTCAGATTACTAAATATTTTTTAAATCTGACCATCTAGACTCTGAATGGTTCCTTTGCCTCACTAAAAATATGACGAAACAAATGAAATATCGATTACAACTGCAAATCAGCGTAATGCATTAACATGAAGATCGATAGTATCTTCAGTTTTATTTAATCATGTGGAGGTGAAAACTGACAGTTAAAAATGAGTCAGTCATAACTGACAGTTTACTGACAGCTTACTTCCAAGCCAAAACTGCTTTAAGACTTTTATAGAATTTTTGCTGATACATATATGTAAAAGAAATTGTAATACATTCAGCTATTTTTAATTATATCAATTTATTTGAAAATGATTGTTCCGCTTATTTAAAAGAATAATCATCTACGGTTAGAAAATAGTTATCATTTAATTTATAATAATTGTGTATTATTAAATCTTATTCAATATAAAAACATTTCGTGTAAATCAAACTTTAAAAAATAATAATTTGTTTGATTTTGCCTTTTGAATTTTAAGTGGTTTGTATTGTAGTCTAAATATAAAAGATATTATTTTACAATTGTAAATTATACAATTTATTCATTTTACAAATGAGTGAATTTGTAGTATTTTAATCGTAACAAAATATCTTATATACAAAATAAACTGTCAAATATGCATTATTTTTCACTTTGGTGAAAGATATATAACTTCATTTTCGACATAATATCAATTTGAAAGGATTATTATGGACTTCACAATTTAATAAAATAGGTTCATATACAAAATATACAACTTTCACTTTTTCATAATTAATTAACTTCCAAAATTATTATAGTTATCATTACCAATACATTGTCTTTTATTCAAAAAAGACAATCATTGCGTCACTATATAGATAATGTATATTGTTAGGAATAAGGTTTTGTTATAATTAGCTTGAAACAATAAAAAATAAACTAAATGTATACTATACTACCATCAAATTAATACTTAAGACGTCATACCTCGTCGGCCATTGTTGCTGATTTTATAGTTAGAAGATATGACAGCAATTAGAACGGATGCATTTTCAACAGCTTCAGCCATTGCGTCCAGGGGGTTTCCTTTTATATGTTTGTAATCAATCCATGTCTATAAGGACAAATAATGGTATAAAACAAAATATTTATATAATTTTATTCAAATGTAGCCCTTATTATAGGTATTATTCCTACAAAGAACAAAGTACAAAGTACCAAGCTCACAGATCTCTGTATACCCACACACGAAAGTCATCTGTACTATACTGCCATCCATACATTCTAGGAGTAGTGTTTTGATAAATTAGATGATATTCATTATATAAAATCATACGTTTTCGTAAGACTATAAAGCTATAAGGACAGAAAATAATTTTCTAATTTAAGGCATAAACGTAGAAGCCCGCACTGACTCAGTTTTATCAAATTAGTAATATGTATTTAGAGTAAAAAGAACGTTCTAAGGAAAGTACAGGCAATATGTGAAATACTTTGAGATTACAAATTCAGGAAAAAGAGAAATTGGATCGGATTTTACGATCTTGTCCAATTTTTCATCCCGGTTAAAGATATTTTGCTTAAATGAATCCGATTATAATAGTCTATATCCATGAAACTTACCAGGTATCCTTTCTTGGATAAGTCGTTTTCTATTTTTCGGGCAATTTCTTTGTCGGAATGAGAGTAACTTATCATTATGTGTCCAATTTTCTCACCAATTTGAGTCTCACTAATTTCATCTTTATCAGTATCTGTCAAAAGAATAGTTGACAAAATGCTTTTTGTAGGTTAATAGTTATGGATACGACTAAGGAAACAAACAAGTCTAAACATTTGTAAGGAAAAATCCAGAAAACAATTGTCGACAATAAAAGTCTGGATCGTTATATTACTGATGCCAAGAGAGACTAGGACAGCGTTGTTTCGCTCTTATTATAGCTCATCAGCTATAGCCTAACCCCTGATAGCAGTAATAAACCAAGAAAAGCAGTATACTTTGTATGGCCCACTATTGTTCTGAAGGGAAATTGTTCATCACTTCACTATAATTCTACAATATTTAAAAACAAAATGGAGTTTTAGTTACCTATCAATGTTGAATGAGACATTTGAAAAGATTAACGAACTAAAAGAAATATTGAACTATAAAGAAAAAAATGAATGATACTATGTATACTTCTTATAGAATTATTTCATTATTAAATTAACTAAATGTTTATTGATTTTATCGCATATATGTATATTTATTATCGTTTATGAATTTATATTATAGAATTCACGATCTGTGTATCACGTTGACGTATTTGTAAGTAAGCAATTTGATAAGATGCTTATATTAATATGTATATTAGTCTTATTTCATTTATCATTGTATGAACAGCTATAATATATTTAACGGACAATTTGTTATGGCAATATATATTCAGCCAAATTCTTCTACCAAACTCACTACACAAATATTCCCAATTATGATGGTTTATCACATTGAAATAAATGTAGCTATCTAAAATATGAATTATTCCCGCACTATCGGTATTGTTGGCGAAATGGCTGAAACAATTGAAAACAATCCAATAATAATTGTAAGAATTTATAACTTCAAGAATAGTTTCACCTTTCAAATATTATACAAATACCTAATTTATCACTGGATACAAATGTAATATTCTCCAAAGGTAGGCAGTTTCGAGAACGACATAAATCATACAATGATTAACTCATCCCTTAAAAAGCGAAAGTTTTGATGAATATTGTAAAAATGATAAAATGACTCTCTTCCTTCATAGATTAAGTTAAAAAAACTTCCGAAACACAGAAATATATGTTACCTATAATTGAAATAGGTCCGCCACAAAACTATTTTCAAAACATACCATTTTGTTCAAGAGTCCATAGCGCGTTTTGTCGGGTATTTTCAATGTTCAAAATACAATTTTGGAACTGTTCGTCTGTCATATGAGGATTCCTTTTGAATGAAGTTGGTTGGCATGGTGTCTCGAGAGCCTCAAATAATGAGGTGTCCTGCCATATCTTTTCTTTGGTGTCATTATTAAATGCAAGGGATTCAATAATGCTGAAAGCATAAAATCGCTCCTGAGGCATATCTGATTCCGTCATCAGCTTTAAAACTGGAACGATGCCTTGTTCAACCAACAAAACTTTATTATCTTCATTTTGTGACAAACGTTCAATACCTTAAAAGAATCAGAAAAAAATCCTTATCATTTTAAGGTTTATCATTGTGTCATGTAAATAAAACAAAATTGGATACTTTTCATTATGTATAACTGAAAGTCCTTTAACATACATTTGAATATATATACAAATAGCGTTCTACATTAGACATTTATCTCTCCAGCTATCTATATAATTATTCATACTTATTACGGAATTAAATGCGTTGTCTTGCTATGAGTAAATATATTATTCTGTTAATATATTATTATCATATGCTAAACCTTATCAATAAATTATACCAAACCACTATAAAAATCGACAAAAATATTTTGAAAACTTTATTAAGTTTCTTGGGGAAAAAGGGATAGTTTAAATTTTAAAAGTGCATTCTTACTTTCGATTCAGAAAATATAATTAAATAAATGAAACGCCGCGAAGGATATTTCGATAATGCACAATCAATAAATGATAAGTCTTTTAAGCGAAGTTTTAAATTATTTCAAGATAATTTACCTTTTGCTAATTCAATAGAAGAGGAGAGGTCATCTGCTCTATAGTCCTTTGATTCAACTGCAGTTGAGAAATATTGAATCAGAAATACAATTGTCTCCAGTTCTGCTTTGAAAATATCGGCATCCTCCTCTCTTGCGACGTAAGCACAGATAAGCAGAGCGTATCTCTGAAATGAGAACACAATAATTCAAAATTAAATTTCCAAATGCTTCCTTAGAAATTTGCAAAATAAATGTTTCATTTACTTTTGTATCCCAGAGGGTAGATTGTAAATATGGTTTTACAACTTCAATAATTTGATTGTGACGCATCAGGAACACACAGTTGGAATCGTCATGAATTAAACAGTTTTTGACGATAATTAACACCGTTTCAATGCTGCTGCGGACATTCTGTGTAATATAAAACCAACATCATAATTATATATAAGTCTATCAAATAATAATCCATTTTAATGTTAGCCCATATAATATATTATACATGTCTGTGACATGTTCAAACATTTTGTGAAAGGTTAAACAGAATTTGGTATCATTCCAATGATACTATACACTCGGCCGTGTCGTGCGGGTGATAGAATGTTCTATTTTAGTTCCATTTTCCATTAAGAACTGTTCTTATATCAATGAATGATTAAAATGTCACATGATAAATTGAATTCGACATATTGAAGCAATATAACACCCAGCCCCCTGCAATATAATCCACTAATTCACAATAGCTTTGACGAGATGCAACAAACTGTGCACATGACATTGCCTGACTGATCTAATAGGATTACTACGCACATATATGAATAGAAATATATTGAAACCGTTTAGCTACTTTTTCTAAATAATTGCACTTAGAATGATTGCTTAAATCGGTGTGATTTATATCTACTATTATTTCCTTGCGAATGTCGTTGTTAGCCGTTAATGCGAAGACCACATATTATATCGGCGGGCCATCATATCAGTGCAGCTGTCACAAACATTGTTACCTGCGGGTCAAGCTTCCCAACCATTGTTATCTTCGGGCCAAATTACGTCATCCTATAGTTCACCCAACCATTGTTATCAACAGGCCAAATTACGTCATCCTATAGTTCACCCAGCCATTGTTATCTTCGGGCAAATTACGTCATCCTATTATAGTTTACACAATCTCAAAGTCCTTGTGACATTTTTGAGCGTATGAGCCCAAACTCCGTCTATTTCAAACATTGTAGTAAGTTAAATGTAAATTATGAAATACATTTATATACATTCATTGCGCAAATTATAAGTAGCTGAGAATATTCAAATTGACATGTTATTGTATGTTAAAAAATAATTGTTTAAAGGTTAAATGACTTCATTTATACTTCCTTTATTATTCAGTTATTGTCTTCTTATCTTTCAATAATTATATATTTCAGACCTGGTGGCGAACATTTATATTAATTGCTAAAAAATAGCAGTTCACTATAAAGGAGTAGTCTGTATATTACGAAAAGAGAAGCAAACATATTTTGTTTACCAGAAATAGAAGATTGAAAACTAAAACTAAATGTAATGAAATAAATAAACTAAATGCATATAGAAAAGTGTAAAAGGTAGAAGAGACAAAATGTGCTAAAGTATAATGATTGAATTTCACAGTTCATAAATATAAAAATATTACTAATATATATACTATCCTATTTTAAAGTGTAGGTAATTTCAAAATGTAATAATATATATCTTGTAGTTTTCTACTAACATAAAAACCAAATAAAATTTCATTATAAATGTATATTAAAATATTGATATAGTTGACCCCAAGTAGCTTTATTGAATATAAATATAAAAACAAAACAACATTGTCGCTACTAATATTTTAAACTGATATTTCGCCATTGACATATGGCTTCGTCAGAGAACTGACTGGGTATATGGAGTTGTGTATTATTTAATTCATTTTCTTATTGTTAATTATGAATTAACTTTATTGCCTTTATAATATTACAGTAAACTCGGATCTAAATCTTTAATTGCTTTCTAATCTCTACTCACCATCACTCCCTTAAATACCAATGTACACACAGAATTCAATACTAAATCAGCTCTCTGACTAAGCCGCGTGTCAATGGTAAAATATTTTATTGCTTTTCTGTTTTTCTAATTTTATTAAAATAGTATTCACTAGCTTTCATGCGGTGAAATTTGAATAATTTAATATATAATAATGTATAATAATTATCCAGTGAGAACGATTTTCTCATAAATTCTGTACAAAAGAGCTTACAAAATATAAATTAATAGGTGCTAAACTACAAAAACTAAAAATAAATACTATCCATGAAACAATCAATAAATAAGCATTCATACCTCTTCCAATTGATCATACTCAGTTGTGTCAAACTTCGTCAGAAATTTCTCTACCAGAATAAAAAAATCGTCGCTGCTGCACAATGCAATTGCAAACTTTTCCGAACTTTCCGAAAAGTCTACCAGACTATCAAGAGCCAATTTGATAAGGCTCTTTTCATCCTCGAATCCTTCTTCTCTTAATGCCGAGTGTAAAGAATAAATTGATGTTAGATAGAGTGAAATCCCCCCTTGTTCCATGAAGGCGTCTGCAAGTTCTTGTAGAAAGTGTTTCTGGTCATAATAATCCATTTGAGAACCTTTCAGCATTTCGATGTAAATCTCCAGGGTAGCATTATACAATGATTCTTCCGTTAGACTCTCTTCTCTATTAATCTTGGAGAGATTCTGGTTTATTACTTCAATCGATTCCTCTATTGCCTCTTTGAGCATAGGTTCCACCTGAAAATTGCACCTCACATTATATTTAAAATCGATTAATGCTAGATTGTCTATAGATTGCAAAATAAATATAATGTGCAGTCAATTTAAAACTGAAACATTACTATTAATATTGTATCCTTTTATTAATAACTTTTTATTTAGCTCATTAATGTGCTTATTAGATTTATAATAATTATATTTCGAAACGGTATAATTTTAATCTGTCTAGTAATAGTCCGCAATAGAAAATAATAAATATCATTAAATACTATTTTCATACATTCTTTGAGTATTTAAGTGAAATTGTTTTTCTACATAGTATATATCACGTCAGGAAAAAATTAAAACGATAATGATATGTAGAAAATTATTATAAAATGATAAATTGTACTTCAAAGTAAAAATCAGTGAACCTTTCATTTCCATCAAAATTTGATCGAACTTAGGTATTATAACAAAGGAAATATACAAAACTGTTTGATTTAATTAATTCTGTCTTATAATGTATTAAGAACTGTCAGAATTCCCTTGTTTTCATAATCCTACAAATTTAAAATCAAACGAAGTACATTTTAAGATATTCAGTTGACACCAGTTTTCAATCAATTGGTAGGTACACTAGATATTATGCTTCGGCTGTTTTCAGCATACGTAAATTCCTTAAATCTACAAACAAAAAATTAATAACCCCCTATATACATAATCGCATTCAAATTAAATACATATTACTCAATCCGACTTAGTTGACAAAATAAATCAGCTGATATTCAAATATGTAAATTTCTATATTTTCAAATTTAGACATTTATTACTGTAATATATTGTATGTTTCTAGACGACTTTAGTTAAAACACAACCAATAATAAAATTGAAGTTTTTCTGAAGATCACATATAGATATTATATTATTCGTTACATATTCTAACTTGCATATTTTTCGTAAATTGAAATTAAATTATTACTTTTTATCGCTATTATTTTGCCAACCAACTCAAAAACAAAACCGAAACTTCGACCAAAATATTTGCGATTCGTAGCAAATCTAGATAATCAATAAAATTAGTCTATGATATACATTAAGTCTATTTACATATTTCAAAAGATAAATTGCTCATAATAAAGTCAACTTTATTGTTACCTTTGGCTCGACCTTGAAATTTGGCATAGCCATTATGAAGTTATTATCCAAATCCATAGCCTCCTCGTCTGAATCATACTCGTAATCAGAAGATACATTCTCCGCCATTGTTTATTGTAGCTCACGTAATCTATAAGAGCCTGAATATAATTCAATTTCCAACGTTCAAATATGTTCTGTTTATTTTTCTAAAATATTGATCTTTTAGAATTAATCAAGAATCAAACGCCACAATGCCTTTTGTCTATCTATAAGATGTATTTTATACTTACTGTATTTATACCTTATCATTAGTCATTTTCACGGCCCAATGACATCGTTAGATCGGCCTATAAAAACCTGCTAAAGCTCTCGTCTTGATTAAAAAAGTAAACCAGTCGCAGTTATAATAAAAGTTTGTAATACAAATAACAAATGATGCACCATAAATCTTGATACTATAGTTACACTCATCAAAGCATACATACTACAAACGCACATATACAAGATTATTCCAGTTAAATTTACCTGACAAGATATGACACAAGTGCCATTTAATATATGCGTGCTAACTCACAAAGATGATTTGCAGCGGACCAAATCACTCAGTCAACGCATTCTTTTTTCGGCGTCAAAGACAACAGTTGTATATTATAGGTATAAAAATTAAATAATCCAGGTTTGATTTTTTGAAATGCTTCAATTTTCACGATGAACTCAAGCTTAGTAATACAGTCTCTTTGGTCGGAGCATAAGTGAAGTGGGTGTCTCAGAGTAGTTCACTATAATGCACCTACTTTGTATGAAATCTTTCTTAAGTTAAAGACCCGTGTTCCCGAAATTAATAGCATAATTAATCGTAACTAACTATAGTTAGTCAGTGATTCTTGAAACACATATTAGTTAGCTGTCACTTAAGCGTCATTGTAAGTGAAATTTATGAAAAACAATATGAAAATTGTGCCTCTTTTGAAAAACAATACTTTTGGTAAAATTCAGACTTGAAATTCAGTGAAATATTTAAATGGTACATCTGTGTCAAATAGAGAAGGTATAGTGGGGCCATGAGCAAAAAAAGAGTTGCCGGTATCCAAAAAAGGGAGGAAGAATTTGATATATCGTTAGAATCTATGAATGGCTGGATTCCAAACAAATATGATATAGACATCACCATTTGGTAGTTGGAACAAATAATTGCATTTTTCTGATTTTCAATATTTAAGAACAAGAATATGTTTTGTGTTTTTGACTGTTTTTGACTTAATTTTCATGAAAATGCATTAAGTATTATTTATAATAAAATGTTGAATATTATTTTGTTTATCTGAGTGTTTTCTACATATCACTCGCAAAATTAGCAACTGATATTCATATGTAGCTGTAAAGTTATTATCTTAATTAATATATATAATAGTTTCAGTTAGTTCCCAATCCATTTTTATAGCTAAAATAATCTTA
>JAYRBW010083705.1:0-22930 GCA_036023295.1 Invenusta paracnida
TGGGTATTAAACCCTTGTACGAAACTCCACCCCAAAGCATATAGCCTGCTGAAAACTTCTCAAGGTGGACCATACCATCTGCAATATTTGTTTAAACAGCCTATAGTACAGTCAAAAATAAAAAACGTGTTGGTACCTTTTTCATGGGCCACCCTGTACAACCGTATTTAAATAAAAATATAATGCTGAAGCTAAGCAAACAAAATTTCTGGTATGTATATACTTGTTTTAATTCGATTTTTTAGTGTAAGACTATATGTTTTGATGGTCGAAATTAGATATTACTAAGCAGTAGTCCAATTTAGAAAATGTCTATAATCAACAAAACCATTACATTAATTTTCGAACTTTACTTGTCATTTTCACTAATACACACTAAAGCATAGAGTAATGATTATACTCTATTAATTACTCTATGCACTGAAGTATCTATTATAAAGGAGTTTTATTAATAACGATAATATATTTAATTAGGTATATGTAGATTAATAAAATGTATCGTAGGTATGTTAAAGTATATACGATTTATTTATATAGAAGCTATACAAGTTATGTAAACATTATAAGTTTCACCGAGCAACATACTATTATGCGATTTTGAATCTTATCTCTACCGTTCAGTGACTTTTCCAGATCAAAGTTTTGCACCTGTTAACGATATATTCAGTTCTGAGCACCAAAAATGACTGAATAAGTGATCACTCCATAAAAAGGACATTTTTTAATATGCAAAACAAATTTTTTTATATAAAAAAATATATTTCTCTTTCAAAACCGATGACATTTTGATCTGGATACTAATTCGCTTCAAGTAATAAACCATGAAGGACTATAAAAATGAAATAGGTTTTATGGCAAAAAATATATATTACGTTTAAGAAATAGATTTGACCATTTCTAATGAATTGTGTTACAAAATATTTTGAACATTGAACTACATGTATGTATATGTGAAGTTTCAAAACTCGACTGTATTAGAAACTTAAACATTTTCATGAGCCCCCGAATATGGCAGCGGAAAAAAGTCCGGAATGGATGAGATTAATACAACTGCAAAGACAACATTCCTACTATGTGGTACCTACGTACATCTTTTATTGAAATACTATACTTTGATTATTCTATATGATATATTTTAATATTAAATGAAAATATATCTCATTTAAATGCAATTAACTTGTTAAAACATTTTTAGTAATATAATGATCAAATAACATACTTTAATTTATTGTTTGATTTAGCTGTACTACGTAAAAATAAAATGCTGCAATAAAGTAATACGAAGTTTTTTTAATTATGAATTAGTATCCGACCGCAATAGTGGGAAAAATTATGCTATAATATTAAACTATTTCAATAATTTCAATATTTCTTCATATTACTTCATATACTACAAAAATTAAAGGGAAACTCTGTCAAGATTATTAATATGTCATGTTTAATATTTATTAAAGACAACTATAATATCGACAAATTTCAAATTATTTATGTAAAAAAGTTACAAAATGACTCTAAAAATATAATAAGTCAAAACAAATTTATTTAAAATGAAATGGAAATAATAAAAACACAAACAGTAAATATATATAAATAATCGGAAATAATAGTAAATGAACATAAACCAATTAGTAATTGAGAGTCACTGAGTATAACAGGGTAACTTAAATATTCACACAATTGCATTTACGGGAGGCAATATTCGAGTATTTCATATATCCAATCCAAAAGCAATCCCCCCTAATGCAATCTAACTTCTGAGGTATTTTCCTTCGTTGTAGTATCAGAAAGAGTATCCAAGGGAAGTGTAGTGTGCGGAATCTTTGGACCACTTTTGATGCTACCGCCGCCGATGTTGAGTTTACGATTCCGCCTCCTATGACATCGACCCTCATGAAGTCGCGTCTTCTCGGAGCTTTCATCCCTCAGTCGAACTGCCATTACGTCTTGATACTGCTGTAGGTCCACGAAGCCTGCACGACTCACACGATGCTGGTCTTGCTTAGAAATTGAGTTTTGCTGAAACACGAAAAGTGGAGCAATTTACAACACTATTAGTGTTCTATTAAATGTTTACAAAATATTTTGTAAACACTATCATTACAGCTTTTTTAAAGATATATTTATTTTTGAAATCTTTTAAAATATATTATAAAATGTAAAAATGTGTGGACATTTACTGCTTCTTTCAATATCTAGTACAAGAAAAAGATCGAAATTTATATATTAAAAATTATCATTTATAGAAAATGTTTTGTTTGACTTTTTAATGTTCTAATTTCTAATAAACGAATTTTTATAATTGTATACAAACAATATGAAATAGGTAATAATTACGGCTATCTACGTAAAAATATGTAAACTAAACCTGCATAACTTCATAGACACTAAAATTTGGTCCTAAAAATGGAGTCATAAAAAACTGTTTTACATATTATGCAAGAATAATAAAAATATTCCAAAAATAATGTTTTAACATTTTCCTTGAAAATATTTGAACATAATTATTTTTGTGAAATAAAGATTGTTATTATCTACAAAGTACGAAGACATTCCACACAAAATTGAAAAGTTTTAGTAAAACATTGATTAAATTAATCAAACAATCTTAGAAAACAACACTTTAAATCTACTAAATGATTGCATCGATTAGCAGTTATCTTAGACGGGTCTATAGTATTATTATACATCTATTTTATGGTTCCGGGAGTTAAATCAGGTAAATGTTGCTCAGTAAAATACAAGTCTTAATGAAATGTGTAATCGAATGTCCATGAAAGATATAGCACGTATTTATTAACAATATGTAACTATGTCAACTTACCTCGGCATTCGGATCATCCCCCCTTCGACGCAACACGACGGAACGACGCACTTCAAAACGCTCACACGCTTGACGACGTTTCACTTCAGCTAGGAACTCGTGATTTGTTTTCGTCTCCTCGAGTTTCTGCCTGTGGAGTCCTGCCATCGTATCCAAGGCTTTCTGGACTTGTATGGCCTTCCTAGGTGACATCTGGTGGACTTGATTTCGTGAACTGTAGACCGGACAGACTACTGACTAATAATATAAGTGAGCTGAGCTGCCTCTCAATTTGATAGATCGAATGAAGTCCGATGCGTCTAACTAGGTTGGATGTCAACGAGGCCTTCCCTTTTAAGTTGGCAGAGGCGGGTTTGATTTAAATCTGAGAAACCGAAAATAGAGAATGAGATAAGATACAAGTAAAGGCCGGGGAAGCAAGTATCATAAAAGTGCGACAAAACGTTTTACTACATTTCGAAAACATTTAGTATTTGAGCGCGACAAAGCTTAACTGCGGCTTGCTGAGTGTGAGCCTGCGGAGACGCTCAAAAGTGGGCCTCAAAATATGTTATTCCTCAGCGATGTATCGTTATTGTGAACAGAAAATGATACACGGTCACTGTAGATACATTATTTAGATATGATTAATTAATTAGATAACTGAAACAAAGTGTTTCTTTGTGAATAATCTACTGTCTCAATGTAAACGTCACAATATAATCCCAACGAAGACAAATGCGAACCACTGATTACACTTATGTATCTGCGTGTATATATTGAATGCAAAGTGAGCGTGCTGGAGAGACAAAAACATTAATTTCCAGATATTGACTGCCACTGTAAACCTATCTCTATGGAGATGTTTGTGTTTTCATAGCTGGGATGGGGAAGCGGTCAGGTTAGCCGCTATCCTCAATATGTTTTACCTTTCTAGTATCTAGTAGAGTAAGGTTTTGAAGGTTCGTATGTATTTAGTTAAAGCAATAGGTTTTACAACATACTAAGTTGAAATTTGTCTGAAAAAATTGTTTAAAAAAAAAGAGTTATATTTTATATTTATCTATTTGCAAAATAAGTAAAACAATGTTTGTTGTATCTGCAAGAATATCAATTTGTGTTTTCTTGAGTAGTCAATATATGAGACCAATCTGTACACAAATCAGAAATTCATCAATTTTAAGAAAGACTTGCATTTTTTTTTAAAGTATATTTACTCATTTTTGACACAAGAGTGCCTTTTTAGAGAATGATCACGTGACTACTTCTTCTCCGGGTACATAATAGTAAATATAACGGAATATACATTTATGAAAGTTAATATTGCCTTCATTTGTTCATTTATAAATCACAGTCAACATATTGGAGGGGTATTAGAAGCCTCCCCTTAAGGATAAAGTCAGGTCACGGTTGTGCTAAGGCCGCTATAGTTTAAGAGCCTTCAAATTGTGAGGTTGGCGTTATTATTGAACATTTTATGACGATCTCAACTATACTTATAGTGTAGTACTAATTGTACGGTCTGAATTTAAATTCAATTGTTAAAAACTCGACTAAATATTATCATTCTCGTAGGCAGGTACACAGATGTATTAACATTAGGGTTAATTAATAATATTATATTTGGATTGGAATCATGATTGGATGATATCATGAATATTTATTCCAATATTCTATGATATTGATGTAAAAACTATTTTATAATATTGTATTTAAACTCTTTTCCAATTACTATTTTTGTTTTGCAAAACTGCCAACATAATATAATAGAAATAGCCCGAAACCATGTAAAAACTTTAACGATGCTTTATCAAAAAGTTATCTTTATGTATTATTTTAATTTATAAGAATAAGAATATTATATTATTAATTACATATAAATGTATAGATATTTGTTTCAAATCTTACTTTGATACTGTAATGCAATAGTTTTCTCAAGAAAGGGATTATAGAACAACGTATCCACTGTTGATAACAAGTAAATTTGATTAGACTTGATAAAATATGGAATAATTATGATATAATCAATATTTTGATGAAAACATTGAGTGGTATTGAATATTATTATAATCAATATTTTGATGAAAACATTGAGTGGTATTGAATATTATTATAATCAATATTTTGATGGAAACTTTGAGTGGTATTCAATATCATTATCATTTTAAGAAACACACGTTACACCTAAAATAGACACCGCATCGTAAAGCTAAGAATATTAGCCGCAGAGATTTAGCTTGAAAGATGCTACTAGCTCGTGTCACCAATATAATAAAGCGAGCAGCCTCAGGTGCCAAATAACAAAAGACTTTGTTGGCAAAATATTAATTTTATGAAGAAAGAGTCTACTCCGATAAAATGTTAATATCAGTCAATAAGGCCATCCAAAACCAATGTATAATGATATAATTATAAAGAAACACAATTCAATTGCAATTAAACGGCTCATTCAAAAATCTAGAAAGCTTATTAAAAGTGTATTTTGTTCCCGAGTACGAGGAAATTTTGATGATATCAAAACTAAACTTTTTAATGTAATATAGTCTTTTTTGTTGGCTGTCAAAAGAAGTTTATTCTTCTTGAAATTAATGACTAGAGCTACTAGCATCTCTCGTATTCTTATCTCTACCGCCATTTATCGTCATATTATCATTTTTTTGTCAGTTTTATTGATTGATATTGCCATTTTATCGAGCAATCAGCGATGCTTTATGTTATCATTTTGAGATGACTTTATGCCAAAGATATTAGACATTCTTTCGTTTATTTGCTTTATGCCTAAGTATTTTGTGCATAAAATTCTGAGCCAAATCACTAACAACGCGTATAATAATAATACATATAAATAAAGTAAAGATTCTTAAAATTATGACTAAATATTATATTTTAATATATTCACAAATTTGTGACTTTGTTGGATTTTTATATTTGGGAATAATTACATAATTTATAATAGTTAATGAGGAGTGACGATGAGAGCCAAATTCTATCGCTGTATACATTGAATCAATGTTACTATATTCATTAGTATTTTAATTATAGCATTATTTCTTTCACATTTTGGTAACATTTGTCATCATAGACAAATGCCATCATGTGACATCAAAACCCCACAGGTGAAAGGACGAATCTTGAATGCCAACACAGGTGTGACTTGAAAATCATTTGTAGTTTCATTGAAAAGACACTATCCTACAATAGCTTGGAGGCAGGTTTCGTTAAGGAAGACTTGCTACAACATAGTGGACGCTTTTGTATGATATGAAGCGTCGTCTACATATTATTAGTTATTTTGTCTTCTTTCATGAGTGCTGCAAATGTATTGATTACGTTTATTCATTGATGTACTACACATTTTCTATTGATTAATACTATTTTTGCATTATATTTTTAAAACAGACATAACGAAGACAAGAAGACCATTTTATTCATTAAATAACATTTCTACTGTATGAATTTCCAACAATTATTTTGAGGATAAATATTCAACTTTCTTCATAGTAAGACCTATGCATATATGTATACCTACTGTATACCCCTATACATGATGTTTTTCATTATTTAAAGTGGCTTAAAATGTAATTCATTAAATAAAGGTAATACTATTACTGTTGATAAAAGTGTACTGTAAAGTAAATAAAAAAATACTCGTGTTATTTATATTATTTAATTAGAACATATTTTACAATATACATAGCATAGCCCAGATATCATTTTACATTAAAAGAAACATTAATAATATAAAATAATGTCGTAACAGAAGTTGGCAATGCAAATAAAAGTAGTAATATCAAATAAAATGTTAATGATGAGACATTGTTTGTAAATAGTAAGTTTCCAACAAGTTAAATTTCTCATTTTATCAGTTATTTCTTACTTTTATTAAATCGATGTTTTACTGTAGAAATGTTCTTATAGGTCATTATGATATATTATGAAACAATGTCAATTGTAATATGAACCAAGGTCTAAAGGCAAAATATATAATTATGAGTAGTTAGCAATGAAATGTATCCTTCTGTAACCAATTCCAAAACCTAGAATTAAAAATATGCAGGAAGACATTTATGATTATGTTAATAATGTCGTTTATTATTATTTATTATTAATTCAGTTAGGGATATACTTTCAAATAGTAATTTCTTTTAAAAAGTGGAATTAATGTATAATGTATTATTCATTAAATATATGTATCTTGTTTAAAATTAATAACAAACAAATAGTTTTCCATGTGTCACATATGTAATATTAAATTCTGTATGTTATAGTTTAATCTGGATAAATTTAAACCAAATTAATATCACATACCAATAAATGATAATCAATTATAAATTACATTCGATTATTAACATTAATGTTACTCTATACTAAATAAGTATCATATAACATATATTATATACCGCTTTCTGTTACCCTAAGATTTCGAACCTCAACAAACAGCCTGAAAGTAAGTCTGTAGAGTAAGCCTTTACACAAAACTCAAACAATAAACACACGCTTCACTCATGTTGAGCGATGTAGGACGTAACCTCAATGAATTCGAAACCATCATGTCCCAGGCAGGGTCCAAAATCATCAAAAGACAGTACCGACGTTACTTTCTGAATGATGTGGAAACAAGACCTTGCACAGCATTTGAGTAAGTATGTTAATTATTTTCTTAGAACAAAACTAAAAAAAATAGTATTATTGTAAGAATACAGTAGTATAGGGATAACATATTTACAAATAACCGAGTTATACATTATTATGCATCATTCTCAAGTAGCAAATATAATGTTTCATAGTGTTTATACTTTGTCTATGCTTTTGTAGATATACGATTTATTTTATAGATTGTCTCTAGTCATACGTTTTATTTTATTATCTTTTGATATGGAATATGTTTTCATATACACATTGTTAGTATTATCCAGTATTGATCTATAATATAAATAATTATGCACTAATACTTGGAACATAATTAACTCAAATTCATTGAAGTGCAAAATTAGTTTTATTATAGATTAATACTGGATAATACTTTTAAAAGTACAAGGAATTTCATTAAGCTGTTTCTGAAGAAGTACTAATTTTCATATCATATTGCAGTCAATAGGCATCCTGACATTGACCAGTTTCTTATTAAGATTCCCTTTTCAGTAACTTTTATTTTCAATAATTGATTTGAAACTTCAAAGATGAATTATGATTATATATTTTGACAAATTTTCTCTAACTTGTGTTACAATCTCATAGATAATAATAGTCCATGCACAGCTGCTAACTAATTCTTCTACAGAATATAGAATTAATATTATTTTATTTATATATTGTATATACATTTTTGTAATAACATGGATATCAACTTTCCAAGATATTTCTGCAACAGAATGTGTATATTTAGTTTAACTGTTTAAGCAGTTCTATAATTATAAATATCTGCAAAAAACCTAAACATATTCAATCGCTGTATGCATGTATTTATATATATGTACATAGTATTTTTCATATTTCAATCCTGTACTAAAACTTTTTAAAAATCCAATATATATATATATATATTATTTCCTATATATTAAAGAAAAACAGTTTTTGTCTTTCAATATTGGATAATATGTTATGTAATATATCATATCATGTTTAACATGTTATATCAACAGATTAAATTCCTAACAGATTAATAAGAAAATGAAATGAAATTTGTTTTATACATTATGAATACACGTTTGTTTAAAATACTATTTGCTATACATTACAAATATTATGTAAATGTTATATTTAACGTATAATTTTGATTTTCTCCGAATTATACTGTTCTTTGATTGTTGGAATGAATAACTTGTATGTAAATTAATATTGGATTTGAAACACTAACATTTATTAGTTTTGATATTTATATCAATGAGCTTGATTAAAATATAATATTAGCATCATTGAAGTAGTACAACTGTAGGTATGAGTAGTATGTATATGAACTTTTAATAAATATTCATATGCAGCTAAACATTCTGACATAGATGAGTGACATATCTCGGTAATTTAATATACTTATTTGGATGTATTAAATATGATTATATAATAAAAGCATCATTGATTCCTTCGCAACGTTAAAAGTAATTATTTCTTAAATGTGTATATAATTGAATCTTTCTTATAAACACACATATAGTTGACATGCTGCATACGATTTCATCTTTAATGTTACTGCTTTGCGACATGACCTTACCGTATCTAGGGAAATTTGAACGAAGATATGGATAGTACTTCTGGTTGAATAGCACTTCCATTTCCAGGATACCGTCGTCATCGGAGTAGTTATTGCAGTAATTCAAATATTGTTATACGTAAAATATAATGTTATCTCCTAATAGCTCACAAAGTCATTACATTTGGAACCTTTTCCATATTATGAACATTAAAAAAACAGTGTTTTTAGAAAAAATAATCCTGGTATGACTTCAATAGTTGACATTAACATCTCCAACGTTAATGTACCTATATTAAAGCCTTTTCCTGTGACCCATTTCAGAGAGAACCTATCTCGAAATCGCCACAAGGATGTACCTTGTATTGACATAACACGAGTTCTTCTGCCAAACGACGGCTACATTCACGCCAGCTGGGTCGACAGTTTTGAGTACAAACGAGCCTTTATCTGCACTCAAGGTGTGTTCTTTGGTCATTATCGCACTTACTATGGAGTGTGAGGTTATGCATGTTCGCACTTATTAACTAACACGATTTTTTAAATAAATTACATAATTAGTTGATTTTCCCAATGTGATTTCTTGTACATATATTTTACCATATATATATCCTTGGGGGTATCATATGAATAATATGTTGAATTAACATTTAGCTTATTCTTTTTATTTTTGCAAATATATTCCACTATTATGACTAGTATATGTAGATGTATAATTCACATTTTAATATTTAATATTATAATAAAAACTTCATATAAACCTCTATTCAGCATCTAACAATTCTTTATTGGTGTAAATTATTTTTTCACTTAAATTTAAAGCGTTTTGTTAATTATTTTTTAATTAATGTTTTATATGTAAGTATAATTATTAACCAATACTTTACTAAATATATTTTTTATATTTAAACATAAAACATTATAATACTATAATAATGGTTTGAGGCATTTTATTTGTGACAAACTTATTCTCAAATTTGAATTTCCTTTTTGACAACAGCCCCTTTAGCTTTCACAAGCGAAGAGTTTTGGATAATGATTTGGGTGCATAATGTGAAAACAATAGTCATGCTAACAGAGTAAGTATACTCGGAATAAATTCGTTTTCGTAGTTTACTTAATTTTGATTATTTGTATTATCTCAATTGTATTAATCGCAAGTATTATGATTTTAAATAAAAATAGGCATCATTTAAGTTTTAGTCTTTCAATTTAAAACTTATTATTTAAGACTCAAGGTAAAAAGAATACATTTGCTTATATTTATGAAATAATGTAACGGCATTTACAATAAAATAGTAATTTAAACATTTCTATTCAGATTTCACAATTTATAATTAACGAACTCAATATTCATTATATTTAATTAATTGAGATAAAATCGCAAAAGTAATATATATATTTAATGTCTCACTAGTGCTTAACATGATGTATGTATTATGTTTAATGGTAATAACACTGTGGCAACATATACATATTTCTGTTCCAGAACGGAATATACTGTTGCCATGTTCATTTATACAAATAAACTTGGCTATGATGGATGTTATATTCAACTCCTAAACTGCCTCCCCATTAAATATCCTATACATTTTAGTTACCTAAAACGTTTTTTTGTAGAGTACTATATTCATAATTCCAATCACTATAAATGTATAATACGAATTTTTAAAATGTATTTATCAATTTATTGTGAATTTTATTTGTATTGTGTATTCGAATTTTAAAGAGAAATATATTTTCCTTATTAAATTACATATTCCTTTAAATAATATTGTCAGCACAATGGAAGGCAATCAGTACCAATGCTTTCAGTATTGGCCCAAAAGACACAGCGAAGTTCAGTGGGGCGATATCAAAATTAGAAATGTCATACAAACAAGACGATCGAAAGATTGCAAGTACATAAAGGCAACATTTATGATTACGAACACAAAAGTTAGTCGTTCATTCTTTATTTGTCTTATACATTCATCTTTTATTCAGTCTAAATTCTCCACTTTCAAAGAATCTGAAAATATAAATAATTAAATTATGTTTAGCTGCAAATGTTTATTATTATATATTGAAATATGCTTGAGTGTTCTATTTACATTCACACTTTGCTTTCGTACAGACTGGTGAACACAAAGAAGTGACCCACTTTCGATTTCGTAAATGGGCTGAGTTTGATGTCCCCCAAAAAATGGAGCAATTCCTATCGTTCTACGACGAAGTAGTTAGTGAAGTGGAACGTCAAGGTTGGCCCATTGCCGTTCACTGCAGCGATGGTGTCGGCCAGTCAGGTGCGTTAGAATTCAATAGCTTAGAATGTGTTGGGAAAAACTCTTCTATCCGAAACTAATTACTAGATCGGTCATTTACAGAGATCAGGTAGCTCACGCACCTACATATTTTGTTTTTATCATCTTTGTTTAAAACAATTAAACACAAATAGTATTTCAACATATTGGACTATATAATAATGCAATCCATAAGCTCCTCAATGTATTAATAGCTCAATTTTAGAATGACGTATCGCATACAATGCTTATTTAGTTATACAGCTGGTTGATTAAATCTTTCAAAAAGGTCTTTATTTATCAAAATGTTAAAGCCAATCATGATTCCCTCCAGTTTCGTTCAGTGTATGACTTTTTAAGATCTAAGCTTTGACAAAAAATCAATTATGCGTGTTTTAGAAGGATGATTTCAGAAAATGTTTGTATTGATCCATTTACGAATAGATTGCTGTTCTAGATTGAGCTGAAATTTAGTATGCATATTTAATGTAAGAACCATAACAAACACATACGTCTAATTTTATAATGTTATTGTAATTTACATTTATATATTAACATTTGGTTTTTATTTTTTTTTTATTTTTTTTAAATTATATATAACAAATTTTACTTTTTATTCTCATTCATGTGGTATAATTGAATAAATTGGATTTTGCGTTTATTTTACTTTCTAGTTTAATAGATGCATTAAAACTAATATAATAAGTCCATGAAAACATTCCTAATCCTAATAAGGAACGTCATACATCTTGAAAATCATATACTTATTACTTATCCGGTTAATTTTATTCCGATTTTGTCATAATATATGAGTGTAGTAAGTATAGCGTGAATAACACGTACACAAAACTCAGACATAATATTCCTGCAAATGAAATTATTTTGTTTTACGATAACTTCTCGTGGAGTCACAAACGTGTACGTCACATATACGTATAACACTAATTACAAGTTCTTAACAGAATAACTTGAAAATATACTTATTGTTTGAAGTTATTATTTAGTTACTCATAGTACAGGACTGTCATTTGTAGTATCAATTTAATATTGAATGAACGATAAAAACACTTGCATTAAAACCAATCTACCTATTTCGTCATACAGGCACTTTCATAACTATCGACTTTTGCATCCGTCGGCTTCGTATTCAAGGCCGCATCGATGTCAAACGCACCCTCCAATTTATCCGTACGCAACGATCCGGAGCCGTACACTCGTCCTCCCAGTACGTCTTCATTCACAAAGTCATCCCAGCTTACCACGCTTACGTCCTACTGTCAGGCCGTAGGCAAGCAGCTGTCGTTTCTTCTTTACCTGGTGATGCGAATGACCAGCTGAACTACCGACTCTCACTGGTAGAACTCCGTACGAAGAAACAAAATGAATGGACTCAAGGAGAAAGACAGCGCCAACTGGGTCGTGATTCCTTCATACATGGTCTCCAAGCGCAAGGGATACAAACTCGTTCAGAAGAAGAAGCGATTACCATTATGAAAAGGCGTGAAGGGCGTATCATACGTCGGATTGACCGAAATTTGGTCATCATTCACGAGCAGCCAAACTTAGAACTCGACTAAAACTACCACCGCTACGATTAACAGGTGCTACGTGGCATATGTACACCATGTTTACCTCAAATGGAATTTAAGATGGTTAAAACTCGCTACACTTTATTGATTTATAACTTTGTTTTGTAACTTTTACTTCAAAATTCGTTTTATTTGCCCATTTAATACTATTAATTGTGCCAATTTTATTCCGTTTTTGAATTATTTTGAGCTTATTTTATCACAAATATACACTTATTATTTATTTATTATCTAAACATCATACTTCTTACTTGAAATATTTGCTTGATGACCCAATAATTTAATAAAAAGGTTGCTACTCGTATTTAGTAAAAAAATAATACATGTTCTTGGCTTTTAGCCAACTTTTAACGGTCCGTAAAGATAATTTAGTTAACGTAAAAGATCATTGACTTACTGACTGTGGATTTTATAGAAATGTTTCGGAAAATATTACGTCATCGGCAACCACAATTGTTAAATTGGTTAACAGATACTGTGCTCCAAGTTGAACAAGAATGCAGTTGTTTATCTGATAGTAAATAAAATATCAGAGTAACAATAACAGTGAGTGTGAACCTGCAAGTTAGATGACAAGTTTTTTCAATGATTGATCCCAATATGTCTGTTGCTTATACGCTTACCTAACACGTAAATAATTTCGCCCAAAGCATACAATAAGTCTAATAAATATATAGGTCCAAATACAAAACCGAATGAAGTCATTTAAAATATATGAATAACTGTGGTCCGCCTGAAACATATAGAAAAACTTGTTTTAATCCAAAAATCTAAAAGAAGATATTTAATTATATATATTAAGAGCTTTACTGGTTTTCATTTAGTCGAATTAAAATCATAATATGGATTTAAATTTCATCAAGAGAAATGAATATTTAATCAACATAATTTTGCGCAAAAACACTATATAGCAGACTACGTTTGAAACAATCAGACCAAGGAAAAATATTGTAATATCTTATTGGAAGAATAACAATAAATAAATTATATTTAATACTGATATACTAACTACCATTACTGATATATAAACGTTTTAATTTAATATCATCTTGAGCTCCAGATACTCAAAGAACAACAACTATAATATGTATTTATCAGGTCAGCTTAAGCTTTTGTAAATCCTAAAATTTTATTTATTTTCCAACTGCATGTCCATAACCATTTTAATTATACGAAAATCTGCAAATTGAAGACTTGTATGTAAGCGAGACTTCTATAATGCAACAGGTAGTCATTATTAAAGTCACTTCCATAGAATTTTAATTTGGAAAACAAAATATTATCATATTTTATCTATAAAAACGAAGGTTTTTTAATAACGCGGAAATCACTAAATCCGATATATGGTGGTGTCGTTATGGTGTCTGTATGTAACGCAGAAATATTACAATGTATGTTTTATAACTTATAGGAAAATTAATGCGCAAATATAATAATTAACAGGTAATTAAAAATATTGGTTATATTAAACTAAATGCATATTGTGTAAAAGTTTGTGTTTAAGCCTTTTTATAATCAAATAACGCAGTTATGACAATACTGAATAAAAAAAGTAATTTTTATTAACAATTTTAAAACGTAAAGTTTGAAACATATTACTGAAAAGAAGTTAGATTGTCTGATAATTGAAAATGAAAAAGGAAAAATGAAAAATGAAAAAAACCAAATATACAAAAATGTTATTTAAATTGAATGTCAAGTAAGTGTTCCTTGGAAATCTCAATAAATTGTTATCAGCTTTTTACACTGCTGATTTAAAACTACTCCACAGATCTAGTCACCACTGGGTCAGGCGGTGGTGGTCGAGATGGGGGAAGAGGTCTTGACGCCCCACGTGGAGGCGGCAAAGGTGGCTTTGTTGTCGGAATTGCGGGCCTAGTCAACGGCGGTTGCCCTGATGGTGGTGGCAAAGGCGGCATGGATGTTGGAATTGCATGTGTTGTCAACGGGGGTGGCAAAGGCGGCATGGATGTCAGAGGTGTTAAGCTTGAGGACGGAGGATCTGACCTTGCAAATGGTGTTTCTGAGCTTGAAGACACTGGTTCTGACTCTGAAGGCGGCAAAGGTGCCTGTTTTTTTAAGGTTTTTAAAGGAGGTCTTGTCGACGTCATCTTCGGCTGCCTAGAGAGTTTTGGCTTAAACACCGACTTAGGTAATAAACCAGTGGATGGCGCATTTGGCTGATTTGACAACGGTAGCGGCGGTATTGGCCTTAATTGTCGTGGTAGTGGTGGCTTCGTCGGTATTGGAGGTGGTGGTCTTGCAGGTGGCACCGGAAAAGACTTTGATTTTGGCGGCCTTAGAGGTGGAAACGATTTTGTTTCCAACGGTAGAGGCGGTGGCCTTGAAATCGGTATTGGTGGTGGCCTTAAGGACGGCATCGATGACCTTGACGACTGATCCAGTGGCCTTGCCAACTGCGGTTCTGACCTTGAATTCACCAACCATGAAGATGGAGGCAGCACAGGAGGCTGCGATGTAGACAAGGGTGGTGGCCTTGGAGGTGGAAACGACTTTCTTGACAACGGTAATGGCGGTGGCCTTGACGAAGGCATTGGTGGCGGGGGACGGTCTGGAAACTCCTGAATTGTGTTCAACGCTCGCTCATTCCGTCTGTGCCATCTTTTCTCGGCTGCCAGACTGCGAATCTGGTGCAGTGTATGCTCGTGGTGAATCTGTTGCCTTCGCGCATTGTATTTGAAGCCCTCAAGATTCATCTGAGCCGGAGATTCGAGTTTAGCTGGTTGACCCCACCTAAATTGCGTCATAGAGTCCACTTGTGGCCGAGTATTGAGTTTATCTGCTCTTGTTCGGTCCCGCAGCTCCATATATTCTCGCTCACGCTTGATCTTCAGTGCAAGGATCGACTCTCGATCTACCGTACGTTGGTCCCTCATTGCCGCTTCATTTGGATCTTGAGTCTCTGGTCCCATCGCGTCTCGCATTGCTTGCATTCCCGCCATCTTCCAACTATCCCCTTCAACTCCACCACCAGTTCCATTCTTCATTCGTAAACCGTACTCGAGGATTGCCCGGTGACAAAAGAGGTATTGACTCTCAGTGTGAATACTGCCAAAGCGTTGACTTCTAATAAGTTTCAGCATACTTCGGACATTGATGAGACCCTCAGCAATCAGTCTCTTCACACACATATCTATCGTAATGAAGGCACCTACAATCGGTTGGGAGAGACATTTGGTTCAAATTACTGTGATTTTAGTTAAAATCTATGTGATTTTATATATAAGTCCTATTCATATAAGTAAATATTAATTTGAATATGACCTACGTATGAATACATATAAAAGTCATATTTGCTCCATATTTTAAAATTGAATTAACTAAACTGTATATATTAACACTCAGGTTTATGTGTGTTAAATCACAGAAGTTTGGCACATACATATTGTTTGGTGACTTATATTTGCATCATAAATTCTTAAGATAATATATATTTCCCCAGATGTCATGCTTGAATGGAAAGTATCATTTTTCATTTAGAGAAATAATTAAAATAATGTAGTATGTTTTACATTAACAACGCACGCCAATAAACTGAACAGTCCATAATCAAACGGATATTATCCCATATTGATCTTTAATTTTGACATTTTTTATTAATTAATTTTTATAATAAATAATATTCATACTATTTTCATTTATAATTTTGCATTAAATTTAAATTAAACAGACGGAGGAACTCTAGATTCTGAGTGTTCTTACCAGCCTGACCAACGCCATCTCTGCATTTGACCACCAAAGGCCCCTTGACCTTCGACATATGCCGTAGAACAGATGTATAGAAGGTGACGAAGGCACCGAGATTCTGTGGCACATCGTAGTCCGGCCATGCTGAGAAATGATGATAGTTAACAGCGCGCTTTCTTCCGGTCTGTACGTTGAAAAGCAAACAACCAGGTTATCACAAGCATTATTGGGAAATTACATAAATCAAAATGCGTTGTTCAGTATTCAATAACGTTTTGTTTATACGTTTTGAAAGAAAATAATAAATACAATAATTATGTGTAACATCGCGCACACGAAAGCCAATATGAAAGAAACTTTTTTTAATTTGGAAATACTAATAAAAATACTTTAAATAAATACTCAAATACATATTCATTGAAATTTAGATATTAAAAGCACAAAAATTCACATTCTACACACAGTAATAAAAATACCATTTTAGACAAAATTGAAATTAGCCGGTAACAAATATACTAACTAATTAGGAAAATTTGGAAAATTGTTTTCTTTTTTATATGATATGTGTTGAATGTACATATGTACATGTATTATATATATTTTAAACTTTTAAAATTATAGCTAACTTTCTATACATTTTAACAATATTTTAAAAATCCAATATAACATACAATAATAATAATAATAATAATAATAATATTTATAGGATAAAATCATAGAAATGTAAAATATAGAATGTTATTGAGCATAAAAATATACACATTTCTGCCAAAGATGGCTTATCTACCATTATTGAAGCATACCCCAGTTTTGATAAAGAACATCTTTTATAGTAAATATAGGCACGTACAGATATTTGCCTAACAAGTAGGTGCGACAATGTGTAGGTGCACTCTTCTTTGTAAGTTTCGTGAATATTTTGAATCAAAAAATCTCCATGAACAACCTCTTGCTTGACTTCAGGAAAGCATTGAAAGATGCACTGTTCCTCTCGCTTCTGCCATCTATATAATGAACAGTACATAAGTAAGTGTTACGGTATACTCGCAGAGATTAACACATTTAAAAATGAATATGTCAGTGACTATTAGGCCAATTCATTGAAATGTGGTCAAGTTCACTACATAACTTTACATTGTTATGAGCAACTTATTTTCATCAAAATAGTAGAAAAGTAAAATAAAAATCATTATTATCATGCTATTTAAATAAATAGCTAAAAATATCATGCTAAATATCATGCTAATATCATAGCTAAATAAAAATCATGCTAATAAATAAACCATAGGAACCCATGGAATGAAAATTAAATTAAAAAGTAGATTTGTATGCTGTAAACTTTATTTATTAAATTTTTTTAACAGTAGAGTACTACTGCACATATAATAAATAGTATATATAATAAATAATACATCTTTTGAATTAAAGAAAAAGTAATTTTGATATTTTGAAACGGATTTTGGTTTTTGTCCCATTCTTCGATGTTTTACACCAAAATCCCAAGTAACACACCTGTGTACAAACAGTAGCACAAATATCGGTGGTATACTTATTGTGTTCCTGCATATTGTATCTACTAAATATATGTAAATTTACAGTTCTTTAATGTTGCAAAACATTGTAAAACATTGATGATAGTGAAATACGATTAAATATAAATTAACAAACCATTAATAATCTAAATTAACGAAATGTGTAGGATACATTATATATAATAGTAAAAGTTACCAATACAGAAAAATTAAACTTATATCGAACTAATTTGCTTACTCTTGAATCATTATGATCATTTCAACATTATGCATCCAAACCATAATCCAGAAATCATCAACTGTGCTTTTCTTAGGTGCTGAAATGGAATTAATTATACTATAATTAGTTCTTATGAGAATGAATATATGACAACATTATATTATGTGTCGTATCATAAAAAGTTTCTTGAACTTTTCTCTTTTATAGACTACATTACTTTGTGTCAGAGTAATATCAGAGTAATCCAAATTTTCAATAAAGTTATCTTTGGAGCATTTTACTATACTATAGTGTCACCTGTAAATTTGGTTATGAACCAAATCAAATAAAAACACATTTTAAAAACAAAGGAAAATACCATTTCTCAATAATAAATTCAAATGGCCAGTTTGGTTCCAAACTACTAGGGATGCAAAACTGTAAATGCCTATGCACACTGAAAGCAGCGCGGCGCGTCGGAAAAGCAATCTACACCGAGCGCGTCACAGTGCTGCAAAAATCGATACACTCTCTACAGAAAATCTACATATAAACAGAAAAGGAGGACAGTATAGTGAGTCAGTGAGCTATGGTTAATACTCATTTTTGACGAGCGTAAAGTTGAGAATTTTCAGAACTGCGCTGCTTTCGGTGTGTATTGTCCCATAAGATTTAATGCTTGTTAACTTTAGTGTGCTGCGTTCAGTGTGCTGCGTTTAGTGTGCAGAGGTTTTAACTTGTGTTTCCATTGTTAACATTGCACTGCGCTATAAAACTACAATATTATTGACAACAGCGACTCAATTACTGGGGTCTTCATGTTGACCTGATCAAACCTTCTCTTCTCAGTCATTTACTAGACCAATTAAGTCATTTTATCCCTGTACTTATGTACATACATTGGTACATATATGTACAATATAGATGTATAGTACCAATTGAATTACAACCCACCTTGAGTACAGATGTAGGCATCCCTTTTATCATATCCGTGGACCCAATTGGCGTGAATGTAGTCTCCATTCTTCGAATCAATGTAAACCCTTCCCTCGTCTAAGCAGGGAACGTCTGTACTGAAGTTCTTGTATAGGTTGAATGGGTCCCTAAAAGTATAAATTTCATTTGCATGTTTGTGTTTGTAAGTATCATTGTTATTCTGTTTATGGAAATTAATAATAAGCAAAACATATTTGAAGGCGTTTAGCACATCAATAATTTAAATACCCATGCAAACATTTTTGCATACGGTCACATGTTTAAATCTGCCTTAAATTAAAATACATTTCTGAATATCTGAATTAAAAACAATGGTAAAGGATTTTTTATTAAACATTGAAAATATACATTTTGACACAATACTATTTGTGAGCATCCGACCCACCGTTTAATGTTGCTTTTATATTTAAATTATAAGTTATTAAAATGGAGTATTAAATGCGACCACTTTCCTAATATTCAATTTTACATATGACAAGTTATCATCAAATTATTACAAGCTGGAACACAACATATTTAAGATATGAAAATATTATTCATGCTATCTATAGGTACAAAGCTGTATATACATTATGCTCGATTTACCTTATATACGTAAAGTATAATATCTCTATAAAACACTATACAATGAGAATGCCGGACGCTGATCAATGGTATACTATGAGAGATTTTTGTAATGAGATGTTTTTCAATATAACAAAAAGTTTTGACATTTACGTTTTAAAAAACCCTTTTGAAATATATATTATATAGTAAATATTATTAAATGTAATAAATTATTTTATTATGAACACATTTAAAAATATACCTTTCAGTATTTGGAAAAATTCCACGTAGTGACAGAGTTTATATATTTATATATTGTATACATTAACATTTTCACATAAATTAATTGAGAATCTATATTGTCAAGCTGTAAAGTCAATAATATACAATAATATTGTAAATAATAATATTAATAACCTCCAATTACTTAATTTCCTTCTAGAGTATTGACAAGCAGGTAACAATATGGATGTCTATAGTTATACTATTGGTAAATTTTGACAATTTCTAAACATATGATTCACAAAACTTCGCTGATAGTGATAAGAGTCTTTGCTCCATAAGTAAATATGAATTAATAAAATAACGCTTTATTTTAAGAGCCATTAGCCATTACTATTAGATGACCCATGTTAGAATAGGTGCAACCTAATCAATATCACATTGTCGTTAAATTTTCACTTTACTTTTTCAAAAACTATTATCAGAGATGATAGTGAATTTCGTTTGTTGATGATAGTAGAGTCAAAGATGCGATAACGAGAAATATGGAGATATGTGGAAAATGTGTATTCATTGTAAAACTAAATAATTACTCACTTGAAGGCCTTGCACTGTTTGGGTTCTTCTTTGGGGAAGTATCTGAAGTATTCCTGAAATACATTCTCCGGAGCAGAGGTGGCTATGTAATGTGTGAACTCTTCCAGATTTCGACCATCGGTTTTTTTTTCTAATACTAATTTTCGGTTTGGTTTTTGTTTTGGCATACTTTCTGCCATTGTTGTTTCAATAAGTGTGCTGGTTCTTTTTTAAGTAAACTAAATTAATATTAAGTGTAATTATTTATCCTGCATCAATGTATGTTACTTGAAGTTGATAGTTAAACAATACTAAATGGCATTTTCTTCATGTTGAAATCTATTGAGTATTTATCTCAACAAGAATAATGTGGAGTTGTTTGTAAATTGATAGAATTAAATTGAATTTATCGATTACGTAGAAAATTTGATTTTTAATATACGATTAGACGATACTGTTTGTTTGGTCAGGATCAAAAATCACGTTTGCTTATTCTGTTGATGATCTTGATGAAAATGTATTCCTCCTTGCCCTTCAAATCTTGGTATCCTCTGACGCACTAGCACCTGCTCCACTATTCGGTGGCTGGACACTTGAATAGGAGATAGTCGCTCACTCTATGACGCTGTTGCATAGCCGCATGTGTCATCACTTCTAACCCAATATTTTTCTAATATCTCTTAAGTTGTAGCGTGTGGTCAGTTAGAAACCGACGCAGCTTGATGCTGTCAGCTTTGCTCGTGTAGTCCTTTGTCCAGCTCTTTCGTGGCAATCTCGTGCTTGATGGTCCTCTTATGCATACTCCCCCAGATTCGGAGTACCTTGTTTCTTCTTGTGGAAAGTTGTTTGCTTTGCGGCATCTGCCGTCTTGTCCGTCCATTCGTTGCTCGTCCCCCCACAGTGACTGGCGACCCAGACCCACGTAATATTTCTGTCTTATTTTTCGAGGGCGCTCAGTAGTTTAAAGGATTTACTAATGTCTGCATTTGTACTTGAAGTTCTTAAGTCTCATTTGGCTTGATTTACTATCCGTGATGATTGCAACTTGTTTCCATTCATGACTGTCGAGACAGCTAAACATGGAAATGATGGCTTTGATTTTATATTGAAAAGATGAGTACTACTGACCAAGACGATGCTGTTGCATCATAAAAACAAAAACAAAAATTATCAGGAATGCAGATTGAAGGCTGCTATCAGCTCTACACCTTTTTCTCAGGAAAATTATAAGAAATTATTATCAATTATTAACATTTTAACAAAATTAAAATATTATTTAAGTATTTTACAACATTATCCATGCCATAGAAATATACAAACAATATAGGATTAACGCCGCTTCAGATTTGAATATTGCTTACCTCAAAATCTCATGCTATATATGTCTAATTGCATGGTTAAAATATCGATTATAAATTTTGTATTAAATGACAAGCGGTGACAACTTTATTACAAAGAGAGCGGAAATCGGTATTTGAAAGAATTAGATTTTACAACATCATGGATAATTTGATAAATCTTAATGAAAATTATTTTATTCTTAGCAAAGAATAGAAAACGAACTTATACAACTTGAACAATATTCTCAACCAAAATCAACCAAGGAACAAACGCGAAAATATGTAACTGAATTAAAATCGTTTTTAGAAGAAAATCAGCACTACATGAACATCTCACTTCTGTTGAAATAAATTCCTCTTATTATAATATTCTCAACGACGAACATTTTAGACGAGCAAATATAATTTTCAAGGCCATGGCTAAAAAGTATTTGACCTCAAAGGACCAAGAAATATCTCAATACGAAAGAATCACTGATTCTGATCTTGAGAAGCGGAAAACTTATTTTAATAATAAATCCAATGCAAAAACATTGCAAGAAGAATACATATTTAACATCATGCTTCATTTCTAGTTTAGAGGTAGAGACAATTTACGTTGCCTGACTAAAGGTTCTTTTGGTTTTGCATACGAAGGCCAAAAAGAATATGCGAATGTACATAAAAGTGACGCTTTTGTAAAAAATTAAAATTAAATTTTGTAGAAGAATTTAAAGGCTTTGATAAACATATTTTTATGAATATTCAAGTTTAGATATTCATATGTTAATTATTTATATAATTATGGATTTTAAACAGTAATTATTGTAACAATTAAATCTTGGCGGCCTTTTTACATAAATTTCTTTAACGGCTGTACTTTATATCATCAATATCATTTAAGTTTTTAGTTTTTGAGGAGCTCGTTTCTTGGTTTTCATTTTTGCAAGGCGGTCGTTTTTGTTTAGATGATA
>JAYRBW010083716.1:0-22928 GCA_036023295.1 Invenusta paracnida
GTTTATAACTAATGAGAGATGGATATGCGCCTACGACATAATGCGAGTATGATGGTAGTAGGGCCGACTATGTCAGGAAAAACCACCTTTGTTGAGAATTTACATCGGAATCGTGATATACTTTTTAATAAGCAACTCCTACACATTCACTGGTTCAGTGGTTCACAATACACGCCGCCAGTTGACTTGGAAAAACAGATTACCATATACGATGGTGCTCCTGCAGCCAAAACAATACCTCTCATTAAACCGTTTGATGTTGTCATTATTGATGAGTTGATGGAAGAAATAAAATCCTCGACAGTTATAACCTCTTTATTTACTTATTTAATGATAGATATAGTTGTTATAATAACAAAAAATTAAATATTCTGAAAACATTTATCCTTTACAAAATGTTGGCCAGGCTCAAAATTTCTGAAATATCTTGAAATTTTAAATATTTAAAACTTTTGAACAAATATTGATATGATATTGACATTTCCAGGTTCAATTTATGTACTTATAAGGATGATCTAATGTGTAAAAAATTCATGAATGATGGTTTAATTTTTACTTTTTTTCTGGTGAATTGACTGGAATGACCCATTAGCACTGGGCCATAAATAACTATTTGATATTTAAAATTTCTGCGTTGGTATTGGACCTGCAACAATAATTAGGTAATAAAATTTTCAGCATTATCACTGGGCTTGAAATAACAATTAGGTAACCAAATTTTAGCATTACCACTTAGCCTGAAACAATATTTAGGTATTGAAATTTTTTGCATTACCACTTGGCCTGACACAATAATTGGTAGGTAATCACATTTTTTGCATTAACACTTGGCCTGAAACAAAATTTAGGTAATCAAAATTTTAGCATTAGCATTTGGCCTGAAACAATAATTGGGTGATCAAATTTTTAGCATTAGCTGTTAATTTTTGAATATCAAATAGTTATTTACAGTCCAATGCTAATTTAGCACTGGACTGTAAATAACTATTTGATATTCAAAATTTCTGCATTAGTACTGGATCTGCAAAACCAATTATGTATTCAAAATGTCTGCATTACCACTGGGTCATAATTAAATAACTATTTGGATTCAAATGTTCTGCATTGCATTAGGCCTGAAATAGAAATGGCAGTAGACCTATTTAAAAACAAGTTTTGAACAATATTTTGGAGTATTAATCTGAATAATAATGTTTTACTTATATAATATTTAAGAAAATGGTTTTAAAAAAATAATCTGCGGGTATATTTTAACATTTTATTATGCAATTCTACATTATTACATCAAAATGTTAGCATTTCAATCATAGAAAAGATTAAAAATGGTACATAAACATCAATTTATTTACATTTTCAATCGGAATTCTGAAATAAGAAATGTACTATTTTGAATCTCCGCCAATTTCGACACAATATAATACAAAGAATTGGGCGTTAATATAAGATATTATTAAATGGTATATATATAAAACATACCTGTCTTCTATTTTAAACGATTGGAATTACTACAGACTTGATGTGTGCTTATTAATAATAAATCAAACGATAAAATTCGTCATTTTTCAAACTCAGCCTGTTACTCAAAACAATCTTTTTGACGCGTTTTACTTCCCGGTATTAAAGAATTCCCTGATGCACTTAAACATTGATGCAAAATATTTCCAAAAATTTAACTGCAATTTTGTTTAGGCTATTTGGAGTTACATCGCAGTGCGATTTGCAATATTGCTCTATTAAATATCAATACAAGTAACATTTCAATAAAATAACTAATCATTTTCGATAGTTAAATCAAATACTTTTAAATATTAATTAAAAATATAATTATTTATAATTAAAATATTGTAATATTTTAGTCCTTTATTGTATATCTTAAACTTCATATATCTTAGAATTTGTACGTTTTTATACCAAAGCAGTTTACATATACTTCAAAATTTATCCTTAAAAATGTGACGAAATTACATACAGGTTTTGCAGGTCAAGAACGGGGATTAACAGAAATTTTGAGGCATATATATTGATCAATTCAGACCAATAACAAAAATTTTAAATTAATTTAGTGTTTTCGGGTCATATGTAGAATTTGCAAATAAGTAACGGGGATGTCAAATCAATGTGCGGTAATGCAAAAAATTATAGAAAATTTTAATTCATATTTGTCCGACGCGTAAATATTATATTTCAACAACGGTTTTTTTCAATTATGTTACATATAGTTTTATTCAATTACAAACACAAGTATTCAAAAATGAAAGTTAACCATGATCCTGGAGGATGTCTTCTTGACGAAGGCATTGAGCGATGTACGAAATGGTCTTCGTATACCATGCGGTAACCTTGGGCAATGTTATTACGTCCAGGATCTGTTCTCCCAGTTGAATTAGTGTGGCCAGTTGCTCTTGATAGGGCTGTTGCATCAATTGTGCACGAACCTCTGCCTTGAATGCAGCTTTCCATGCCGAAAACACGTTTTCCACAATGTTCAAACCACAACGTTTACCACAATGTATGGTGGTAATTTTCAAACTACGTGGTTATCCGGGATGTCTGCCTGATGTGCTCTTCGGTGACAGGGTGCATTGTCTATGGCGAATGTAATATTTTCGTTACCCGCAGCAACAGATGCAGCTTCGAGAAAGCGATTAAAAATGTGAATCCTTGACGGAACTCCGAATGCATAGTAGTCCAAGTGTGTTGGAGACTGTAATCACGAAGACTAGGTAGACACTAGTCTAAGTATTCACCCATTGCATGTTCTAGACGCGGATTCCAAGTCATTCTAATTCGGACTGGTGATACTGGTGTTATTATCATCCTTTGTACAATTTAAACGAATTCCAGAGCCTTACAATGTATAAAACCGTCTAATCTATAGCCAAGAGGAGTGTGAAAAATGCAGCTGTTACAACTGAATTCATAGATACTGAAAAGATGTTCAGCCACGATATCTCTAATGTTCGCGCCGATGCTTTTCATGTGGTAAGATGACCCGGTCATCCTGTGATCGATGCAATCGCCGAATTTACCCTACACATCGTGTTATCCAAAATACAACACCGTGCTTCGAGTGTAACTAAATTATATGGGGAATACCTAACTATTATAGCCGGAATTTGAAGCTATATTTGACCTATTTAACACTTCTAGGTTTAAGGCACGCCTTTAGTTTTCGTACATTTGTCTATTATAAGAATGTTCTTTAATATTATACTGTTTTGATGCCTATTAAAAACAAATCGTAAAAGGAATCTTAGTTTTTAACAAAAATCCGACAACGTATGTCATTTTAGACATCCTGATAAGTGTTAATAATAACCGCATGTTACATATATGTTTCACTTTGTTACGAGACTAATAAATCAAAACATAATGATTATAATAATTACTCTATGATAAGCAATCTATTCTTTGGCTATTATTAAAAGACTGATAAAATATATTTCCTGATGAGGCAAATTGATAACACAAAAATAAATCTGACAGAAATAAGATGATACACCAACACTGACTACATATAATATATTATCTATGTACATTGAACTGAAATTTATACGTTATAACTTATACACCTACAAAAATCTCTGTATTATAAGATGTACATATTTCTTTTTAACAAAAGATAACATAAACACAAAACTAAACAGGTAATGAAATAGCAACAGAATAATGCTTTCACTGATTTTTATTTGTGAATATTACATAATGACATGCATGATAACCTACCAATAGCAAGGGAAAGCAAATAAAATTTTAATGGAATATATTGTAAATTTGGTGTACAATAAGCTGTAGGTACTGTATTAAAAACCAATACAATTAAATTCAGTTCTAAAACCATTATCCCATTATTTATGAATTAGCAAATTAAAAATAATATAAAAATCACATTGTGCAGTTACAGGATTAAAATAAAATCTTAAATAACAAAGCAAACAATTAAAGTGGGGCTCAAGACGAGATCAAATAAATACATCAATCTAACATTGCATGTAGATACACTAGCAACAGACAAGGAAATATTATAAAATTCGATATTATTTAAAGGATTCAGAAGCATTTTTAAAGATAGGTACACTGTTGTCTATAAAAAAAGGCAATGACTATAGCCATGATAATTAAAAGTGTTTTAACAAATTGACTCAAATCTCAGATTTGACTAGTTTAAAACGATAATATATGTACACATACGTATAGTACGATGCTATATACACACAGGTTACCGTCAAAAATATGAACAAATTGATGATAAATATATAATTTAAAATATTATGGGTTGGTGCATGACACAGAGCACTATAGAAAATTGTTAGTGCAAACCTAAACATAATAAATATAGACTATTACGCCGTATTTTGGCATATGTGTAGATTTGTAAATTGATCTCACTATATAAACCAGACAGTACACAAAGTTAATAATTAAGCAAATAAGTAAAAATATTACATCATTTAAAAAAATATTACATACCATCCAGGAAGTTAAAAATCACAGACAAGTGAAAATGATGCATGTATATAAAACTTAATTGCGACTTTATATTTTATAAAACTATTTCAATATAATTTTGTAACAATACACACGACAATCTGACTGTATAAAATTTAAAGAATAGGTACAAAGAATACGATCGACCTCAATACTCATACTATATAACAATTTAGAGTAGCATCTTTAGAATAAAACATGATCCTTTAAACCTAACTTATGTCTAGAAAGGTAATAATATTAGTAATAAACAAAGAAAACATTAATTTGGTTTTATATAATTACTTTAAAAAAACCAGGACGTTCTGTATTTCAAATTTAATTTTCATGTAATCTGAACATCATAAATTTCGCAACACATAGAAAAAAATTAATTTACAAAAATAAAAATACGAATTATAGAATATATCTCTATTGTTTTATGCATTGTATTATGACTATCAATTCTGTCCATGTCTTCTTTAATTTAAATAATTTTAGGAGGACTATTATCGCGTTCTCATAATTGGAGGGTGGAGCGGGAAATTAACTCAGTAGCGAGTGTGACCACTACGAGCTTCAATACCAGCCCTGAGACGTCGAGGTATGCTGTCAATCAAGTTGTCGATGTAATATTCAAATATAAGGAAGGAAAATCAATAGACTTGGACAGAATTTATAGTTAAAAGACATTGCATAAAATAATAGATAAATATGTTATAATTCGCATTTTTATTTTTGTAAGTTTAATTTTTTTCTATGTGTTGCAAAATTTATGATGTTCAGTGTATAACTATACACTGTAGATTATATATAAGTCGTTTTTATTGATAAATCATTTTCACATTAATGAATTGATGTATGTGTATATTATAATGCATGCATTACAAATTAAATTGTTAGATAATGAAGCTATAGTTCTCATTGAAAGATAAAGAATACCTACTACTTGCAATTCGGCTGCACACCCTCAGCTAAAGTGTCGACATTTTATTTAGCTATAAAATTAGTAGAATGTCTTAAGAAAACAGAGTAACTTGTTAAATAAAAAAATTAGAAAGATTACATTTAAACATGCTTGACTATTTATAGGGCGAACAAAATTTAAAAACACTATTATTAAAGTACAATTCTTTATACAAAGTAAAAAACGAGTTAAGTTAACATAAATTACTAAGACTTGCTTAAATATAGTTATAAAAATTAAATAATTGCATATTATGCCCTTTCCACTAAAGTCTAATAATAAACCTAAAATGTCGATTTATTGAGAAATGAAAAAGTAGCAAAAATCATTATACTAGCAGACCTTATTTAATAATGTAAATGACAACTTAATAATTATTTTCTTTTAATATTTATGATTTTAAAGTATACGATTTATTCTATTTTGGACATAAGGCGATGTGTTTTGAGAGTGCAGTTTTCAGACTAAACTGTTTGCCACAGTTACTGCAAGAGAATGGTTTCACTCCGGTGTGCGTCATGCTATGTTGCCTCAAACCGGACCACTGCTTAAACTGCTTAGGACAGGTTGTACACTGATACGGCCGCTCTCCCGTGTGGACTCGTAGATGGACTTGCAATTGACCTCGTCGGGAAAAGGCCTTTGCGCAAGTTGAACAAGCAAACGGTCGTTCGCCAGTATGACGACGCTTGTGAGCAAGCAGATGTGAGTTCTGGGTGAAACAAGCAGAGCACTCACGACACTGGTATGGACGTTCACCTGTGTGAATTCGCATGTGAGTAGCCATATTCTCCCGCCGAGAAAATGTCTTGCAACACACTTTGCATTGATAGGGTCGCTTAATATTGGTACTACTACTACTGGTGCTATTTCCACCAGCAATTGTCGTTCGTTTCTTCCCTACCGCTGTGGAAGAAGAAGTTGGAGCAGCGGCAGAAGTGACAGCGATGATTTGACCTTGACAAGGTATAACTACCGATGTTGCGGGCGACTGATTTACTGAAAATGTTGTTGAGCTGAAATGCTGCTGCTGAACTGGAAGGGAGTGTGCAAGGAGAGCATCGGTGAAGAAATCGATTGAATTTGGCATTCCAACTGGCTGTAGTATTGTCTGGAGTGAAAAGGCATACATCATAATAATAGTATGATATTCAATATTCAGTTAAAAACATAGATATGTGTGGTGAAAACAAGGTTCCAACTTAAATATACTATATGTTAATATTATACCTATAATTTGGAAAATATTAATCGTCAGCAGGTCATCCACAAACAGAAAAGTGAACTATCAGTGTTGGTGAGGATCAATATGACCAAAAACGCAGGTGGGTTAAAATAACTACACTACACTATACTAATATGTTAATATTAAATGCGTTTCCATAATGTGGAAAATATTAATCGCCAGCAGGTCATCCGCAAACACAGGAAAATGGATGAATACAATATCGATAGCAGATTTCCTAAATAAGAAAGAAAATGTGTACGCTTTGGTAGATATTTCATTGATTTGATATACAGAATATTTAGGATCATTCCTTAAAATATTGCATTCTAGAAGCTCTCAAGTTTACTGCGAAAAAGACAATAAAATAATGAGTGATAATTGTTGGAATAGTCAAATGGGATTATTCAATTAGAAAAATGAATTCTATATAAAGAGTATACATATTCTACAGAAAAGGAATGGATATTATTCTGTACTTCGATGACCACTCTTAAGTTTAAATAAAGCCCGACTTACACAGATAATAAAGTCGAACAATAAATCTGCTCCACTTTATTGCCGAGCCGCTTACACAGGCAAATTAAAAGCGGAGCAAAAAAGTGGAGTAATAAAGTTGCCGAGTAAGTGCTTCGGCAAATTTTTTATTGCTGCCAAACAGTTCAGCAGTTCTGAACTTTTTCAGCAAATTTCTTAGATAAACGTTTCTGATTGGTTAATTGGTCGCTAATTTATATATTTTAGCTCACTTTAAAACATAGTAATATATTAATAATATTGGTTTTTCCATACATTGTGTTTATTATAAACTTGTAATAGTATCTAATATTTTACTCTAAATTTGTAGATACTTTTATGCTTCGAGATTTTCATATGCTTATTGATAAATAAATGTGTATTATTAATATACATGGTGCAATTTATAGAATAGTACAAATTTTACGTTATATTTTATGAAAATATTTATTCTTGATTTTATTTTATCTTTTCTGTATAAGATTTACACGAGTCATTTAACATAATTATATATTTATATAATGCGTTTCTTTTAAACTTAATGCATTAATATAATTATTTATAATAACTGAATATGAGTAAATATATAAACTATACATAAATATACACGTTTCCAGACTCCAGACACAGTTTACGTGTTTCCCTCTCCGGTTGTCTCGGTCTCGGGGGGCGCGGTCTCGCTCGCATGGGGATTGTGCAATTCCCCCCGACATCGATTGGCTCGGATCTCCTGCCCACACTGGAGCGTGGGTTGTGTGCAGCCATTTTGTACCCCAGCAATCTGGGGTCCAGGGAGCACCGCGTGAAGGCGGCTGCATTCACGATGTCGTCGAATTACCCGGTGATGTTCATAAAGTTTTCAAATACAGCTTAAAGCGCACTATTAAATTCAAAGCGGCATTTGAATAATATATTTATTCAGCTACACTACTTTAAATCTATACATTGCAGACCTCTAAATGAATGGTATATTCCCATTGCAGCTTCAAAATGAACTCGGCTATGAAGAGCACACATTTCTAAGAAGCGTCGCAACAAGGTACCTAATTGAAATATATTTTATGGTACTTCTAATGAGATTGACTTTTAATTTTACTTAAGAAACTTACTTTTATATTTTTTAAATATAGATGGTTGTTCTTATTACCTTGCCTGTTTCGAATTCATGAACAATGGAGAGCGCTACGAATATTTTTCGTTAGTGAACATAAAAAAAGTGATGGTGTGCGTCTTCAGCGCCACTTTCAGCGAAATTAAGCTGTAAAACGAACTTATTAGATCGAACAAAACGTGTTTGTGTCAAGTTTCTCATTCATGCATTTGCACTCAGCAAAAAGTTTGAAATGTTTTTTCAGAAATTAAGTATTATTGGCTATTTTATACTACATAGAAGTAGGTAACTTTAAATACATATATATGTATTTATTGCAGTCAACTGGTGTGCCGATTCATCGTCTTCATGCACAACATGTACTACTCATCAAGATAATTGCAGTTCAGTTTTGCAAAATATGATACTGTGTGTCAGATCGATTTTACTGCTTCATCGAATTATCTTCCTTTAGAGGAGATGGCTATTTAAAATGACACAACATTTTTGCTGAATGAACTGAGAGACAGCAAAAAGAATGTCTATACCTATGGTACAGATACCGTATAATATATTGTGTGTATTTAATTTTGAAAATATTTACATATCATAATAAATAATATTACTATTTATGTTTTAGTTTTGTCAATTCTATGTTTCCCTTATTGTCTATCTGCAAGAAAAACTTCATCTCAATGGAAAAGCCGATCAAAGAGAAGAAAACTATTTATCTTGCTAAACAGATGTCAAAGTTGTGCCTGAAGCATCCATTGATGATCATTAGAATGTTCAATTGTTTTGAGATACCCACTGATATGAAGGAGAAAGCCTCTGAATATGATGTCGCAAAGTCATGGTACATGCTGAATGAAACATGTATGATGGTCTCTTTGGACCAAAATTTATATTTTTGTATGAAATGGCCAAAGCAGTGTGCTCTATCTTTCATGACAATGTCGACACAGAAAAGCCCACTGGAAAGAGTAGCGACAGAATGTAAATTGAAACAGACTAAATAATGTATTAATAGTTGACACATTTATTTCAAATTTATTCTACAGATAGACTAACAATTAAAGAAGGCAAGGGAATTGGAGGTCCAACAATCTATTAAAAAGCTACATGAGTCTGCCGAAACTGTACAGCATCTTATCCACGACAAGGCCTCTCTGAAAATGGGTAAAGAAGTGGCTGTGAAGGACTCGATGGAGCGAGCTCTTAAACGTGCTGCTGAAAATAATGTACTCTTGAAAGCTCAGCGAGATAAGAGCATAATTTCGAAGTTGCCTATGATTATCAAAAAATTAACTATTTTGAGTAACTGTTTATTTACTGTGGATAACAATAACATTTTACATCTTATATGTTTATTATATTCAATTCACTTATATTCAACACTGTTTATACTGAAAATATATGCTGTTTCTCAGATTGCGATTTTTTAATCTCCTGTGTTTTGAATGATTATAGCGCCGGCAACAGTGTACGCACTATCCCAGGCTTAGATGTGGGAAAGTAAACACAAAATGGTGGTTTAATAAAAGACAAAATTAATCCTGTGTTACATTTATACAAAATTTTATTTAAGTAGTAAAAATGAGAATTGTAATCAAGTAAAATATATAATATATTTTAAAACAAGATCTGCATTTAATTAAGTTATCTAATCGAGAAAACATTTACAAAAATAAAAATACAGTATTTTATATTACTGTACATAAAATAATATGTTAGATTGATGGTTTCAAACTATTAATATACATATATTACAAGCAGTTCAAAGAGAACTTTAGAATTTTTTAAAGTATTACATGTGATAAATTACATGGTTAAATTATAACATGCATCACAATTTAATTTCAAAATTTCTACACGAATATTTTAATGTGCATGATTAGGTCAGTAGATCTCGAAGAAACTTAACTCGCTCAATGATGGAAGCACGAATAAGTTCTACTATAAACTGATATAGCATAATATTATATAAACGACTATAATGGATGACTGTAAAGGTGACTATTGATGATTAGCCGACAATAACTTTAAAGACCCTCGCAATAAATAATAACGGCATAAAGTGAATGACCTCCTGTTGTGTTATATTTGGCTATACTACGGTATATACTCCATTATCCATCAGTACACTTAGTGAGGCTTCACATATCACTGGACTACCACCAGTACGTAAGCAGAATCATGTAACTGTGATTAAAATGTATTATAATTACATGTACTTAGGTATAAAAAGTAAATTTATTCAATTAAGAAGTGTGTGCATAGAAGGTAATATATCCAAATATTTGAAAGTGTGCAGCTGCTGTATTATATACCAATGTGAAAAAACATGCTATTATAACATGCTATTGTATATTCTATTTCTTTGCAACCATTAATGTCTCTTCTGCCGAAAAAAAGTTATAGGCTACTTTCAGATTTCTGTTTAACCATTGAAAATAATGATTTGCTAAAAATTAAGTTTAATATATACATATAAAATATGTTTTTCTCAAGTTGCTGAGTTTTAATGCTTTATAATTTACATTTTCTGCGCACTCATATAACCTACACCAACTTGAGCTGCTTTCTCTTTCTCTCTATAATATTTCCTATTCATTCAAATACCCCCTGTAGACTTGAGTGGTTTTGCCGTTGTAAACATAATTGCTTCGATCCAATCATACTCGTTCAAGGAAAATCAACTTGACTGGTTTTGCTGTTGTAAATTCACAAGTTACAAAAAAGTTGAGTGGTTTTGTAAATAAATGTGTTTCCTTAATTGCACAAAAATTATGTAAAATTGTTCTACTAAAGAAAATAATTTGACAAAAACGATTTTGTCAAAACATCGACTTGAGTTGTTTTTACTTTGAACGGCAGAGTACTTATAGTCTAGACGTGTGGGCTCTCGAAGATAACGACTAATATATAAGGCAGTGAAGTCTTCTAGCTCATGCGATACTGTAAACAATTTAGCTATGTGAGTATACACACCTATGCATAGTATCAAACAGTCAGTGCAAAGTTTTCGTTAAAAAAAACTATCTACAAATATATATGTAGTAGGTTATCTAATTATGTCACAAAAAAATTAGACATACAGTGTGCAATATACTCGTAGAGAATAACTGTAAATTACAGTCTTGCTATAATAATTAACTTTACAGTAGAAAGGAGGATGTAAAAAATTATGGCAAACTAAAAATATGTAATATTTAGAGATACCCTTTATCTGAGGCATCGCATACGATATCCGAAAATATGTAGCATTCTTTCGTGTCATCAACTATCCTTTAATCAGTAAGTTGCCTACCTTTACAAACTTAACGTGTAATCAATCAATATCAGAAAAGTTGCTTTTTATCGCTCAGGCCTCATTTAGAAAATATTATGTAACAAAACGTTTTAAAATAGAATGCAACCTAATCCGATCAAATATTGTTTACTAAAAATATTATCAAGATCATAAAAGTATCATTGTCCGGAGGTTCTAGGAAAGGAAAGCTGTTTTTGAAAGGCTACCAGAATAACCTAGATATGGTGAGTTTAGACTACAAGAGACAATTTTCTATCTTCAAATTTGTAATGTATAGAAAAATGGTTTTCTCTAAAATGTTACCGATACAACTAATAAGTAGGGTTTTGTGACTTTTGTAGTCTAGTTATAGAGTATAATTTAATTTAATGTCTATGCCTCTGACCTGTTCTGTTTGGTGTACCCCCTCCTGTTCCATGGTGGTGGTGGTGGTGATGATGGTGCTGCCTGGTATTTCGACCTTCGAACCCGAAGTGCGATGACGAGGGGCTGTGAGTGCCCGCACCGGAGCGTTGGGAGGCGGGCGAAAAGCCCTGCTTAGAGCGGAAGGCGGCCATTGTCTGGGACACGCCCTCTGCCAGGATGAATTTCTCTCGTAGGGTCGCACGAGATTCCGCTACACAAGAGGGGAAAAATATGGAAATACTTAGAGTAAAACAAATTATAAGTTATAACAAATACTGGTAGGTACAACTTGTTTGCTGTAAAACATGATTTTTATTGATTGAAAAATTATCAACAAATATCAAACAAGAAATAATAAAGTACCTGATACAACAATATTTTCAGACATTTTATATTCCCCTATATAAAAAGGTAAACAGATTCCACAACTTAAAACAAATAAGATTGCAAGTATAAGTTACAAGGTGAGAGAGAATGATTTATTGACTAATTTGAGTTGCATAGCTAATTATCTGCAAGCAACACGTAATAAGACAAAGACATCAAAACTTGTACAGACATTTTAGTATTCGATTGCATAAAATGACAAGTAACAATTTGGTAATATTGATTTTGGGAGCATACCACCTACCATTTGCAACTGGTAGAACGAACTGAACATTAACTTCCCGATTTAAATAATAATGGTTACTTTTTATATTCAAGTCAAACTATTTCATATTTGAATGAAAAGTTACCCTGGAAATAGTCAGTAAAAGATAGTGTGACTTTTATTATAACTCTTATAAATTATGAATGCTATTCAACGTGACACAACTATACAATATATTATAAAGGGAAATGGCTTGCGAAAAGGCACAACATCAAATTATAACAAACAACTACATTGAAGATTTGTTTAAAAGTTTGTGATTTCAACATTAATGTTGCTATAATTGAATTTAAATTTTATTAAAATATGGCGTAATAAATCATCTAAATTTAATTAAAACAATATTTAAACTAAGAGTTTCGCTTTCCATTGAAATCAATACACAATTTTCTTTATGTAATATTTAAATTATTCTATATTATGAGCATCTTTTGAAATAGTAAAAATTAATACTATCTGAAGTCTAAAAGCTTTTGTAAAATAATTATTTACCTATTTTATATCTTTAAAGCAGCGTAACTAATAACATAGTTTTGAATATAATATAATATGTTAGGTATATTGTAGACGACGTTAGTGCTTCAATGATTAAAAAAAGTCATAAGCCTGAAAATAATTTACTACGAATATTTTATATTACTTTAGATATACCTACTAAAAATACCTAATTAAAATTAAAATTATTGAAATAAAGCGATTTTCTGTCGATAAAATTTATAACGTGATGTATGTATATTAAATTAATAGGAATATAAACTATGTCTATTATGACTGTGTAATATATACAATTAAAAATATGATTACACAAAATATGCCCAATATTTCAAACAATAAAACAACTATGTTTAGAAATTAACAAAAGAGTACTATCTAGTATATCTAATGTGTAGTAAGAGTTTACGTGGACAGATTTCCACGAGTAACAATTGGGTTTTTAGTCAAATAGTAGAGATATGAGTCATTCCACGGTTCGGAGGTGCACGTTTAATTACTGCTTAAAGCAAATTTGAATTCAATATTCATGCATTTATAATCGTGCTAAATTACTAAGTAGAACAATAGGATATTTTAATAAATATAAAACCTATCGAAAGATACATTTTCTATGACAATTAAAATGTTTAAAAAATAAAAAAAGTTAAATAAGTGTACAACAATACATAAATGTAAGGAATGTATAGTTCTAATAACTGATTCACTACATGTGGAATACAATCATTCTGACATTGAAAAAAACACTAGGTGGCCTTATCTCACTGTTTCTCCGGGAAGGGAAGTCCTGTATTAATACAACAACATAAAAAGAAGAAAATGATTGTAATTATTAAAAAAAACAGATCGAAAGTCATATAATAGGAACCATAAAAAGTATTTATAAAAACATTTGTAAAAAAAATGAAAACTATTAGACAGATAGAAGTGGTAATATTGATAGACAACATTATTATTCATAAGTTTAAAAAATAATATCAAATGCTTATGCAGAAACGTAGTTTCAATGACTCAAACCAACAGGATCAAAATAAAATCTTATCAAATGCAAATTGGTTAAAGCAATTAGTGAATATAGTAGGAGATGGTAGTGATATATAACAATGCAGATTTTCATGCAATCTTCTAGGGGTACGCATTTACAATACGTGGACTAGATACGTGTATCAATCGATAATAACTTAATGACCTTGAGGAAATAGTCTTCGCATCAATTTGTCTGAGTGGAATCCTGAGCAAAGAAGAACAGAAAGGATCAACGAGATAGCGAGAATGTCAAAATATGTGACAAGGGTCAAAGTTACAGCTTAGTTAAGTAGCGCACAATGCTGCTCATCGATATTTGTATATGGCAATCAGAAAACATTATTTTCATGTCAAATTTGATTGGTATTCTTGGTAAAAATCAATTATTATGCTAATAAAATTCATACATTATTTCGCTTCTATACAATATTGAATTTAAAATAAAAATCCAGTTCATTTACAAAATGATGTATATTAGAAGAAGAAGTGTTGTGACTGTAATATTTAAATAGAAGGAACTTCAACTCATTATGAGCAACGGGTCAGAGGTACTCCTCATAAGCAACCACCGCCTTTCTTCCACGCAGTATTTAAAAAAAGTAAAAAAACTCAATAACAATTCTTAAACTAATCAGTTCAAAATTTAACCGAATTGACGAATCATTTATAATTATTTGATATATTTTCACTAGACCTATTTCCCAATTATACGTAAAATTAGTTCATCCTATTTAAAAAAAATTATTTACAATAATTGAAATTTATCCCACTGTAAAACCAGACAGAGCGTAGTTTATAGAGTAGGGAACCTAGTAAGGTAGTTAGGCATCTTACCACGACAGGGATCATTCTTGACAAGGAATTCATCCAGTGATATCCATCCGCCACCCACACGAACCATCACGGTACTTCGAAGGATGCGAACCAGTCGCTGTTTTTGGGAGTCTCCGAACTGGAATAAAGGAAAGAAGAAATAGCTTTGCTTGCAAATACTCAGGAGGCATTATAGGTGTACTAATAAGACCGAAACCAGTTCTGTTATTCGAATGTTAATATAATCTTTTTAACAATTAACCAACAACGAAGACGCAAGTGTCCTTTTTAATTGAAAAGCAAATTACAAAAGTTTGTTCTGAGATTTCCAGTAAAGTTATATTTAGTTTTAAAGTAATTATTATTGCATGATTGATACTATCGCATGCAATAAACATGTTTCTGTATTATATATTTGTTTATTCTGTATTTTCACGCATTAAAACACAACATATTTATTAAAAGTGAATCATTTTCGAAGAAAAAAACTGTTAAAATTAAACAGATTTTTAACATTTTTTAACAAAAGAAAAGGTATGAGTGACTCCACGTACTCTGTATTTCCCATCATCTATCTTCATGATCATGTAGGGTCGATGGCACGTGCAGCTCGAGATGTGACGCTTCACCTCGTCCTGGATGGTCTCCGACTCGTTGATTGGTTTGTCTGCGCCGGCTCCCGAAGACCGCGGATCCGGCTTTAGTGCCGACAGGAAGTCACGATAGTTTACTTGACCGTTCTTGTAATGGTCGAATATGTCTGCTACCAATTCCATCTCTACGCGGCTTGTAGGGAATCCTAATGAAAATGGTGTTATGGAAAAGAGTGTGTGAAACAGTGACATAACTTAGGTATATATTATATTGTTGAATACATCTAGTTATAAGGAATCATAAATGCAACATGCAGGTGTTGGCTGTATTTACTAAACTTGCAATAATTGAAATTGTGATGCAATTTTTAAACACTAGTAGAGAAATCTCACTCACAGATATCTAAAATTAAACGCTACATGTTTTCAACTGTAATTTATTTTTAGACTTTAAATATAGACTCCTCCTATACATACCAATTGATGGTCTTGACTTATGTTTTATTTGTGTAAGTTTTGCAGTACTGCATAAATATAATTAGTGTTTCATTTTATTTAGTAAATTTCGAAGGATTAAAACAGCTAAAAATAAGATACAAAATTAGTTATCGTATATATGTACTAACTTAATTATATTTTATTATATTATAATAAGTTAAAATTAAATTAAGATAGCAAATATTTCTCAAGAAGTATGTACATCTTTTCATCCAAATTAGTGTTTAAAGTAAAACAACACAACTTTATGTTATTGCTGTTCTATTCATAATTCAATTTGATTTATAGTTCATCCATAATGCTCAGGACTTCGTAACTATTCAGACTGCTTCGATTCGCTTAGTCACTTTTAATTTGCAATCAAAATGATACCTATCATTACTTATACAAAAATTGTTCACCAGTTATTTGAAATGGAAGCATTGAATTAACTCTTTATAAATTGCGAACATTTAAACTGAGACAAAGCACACACTTATATATTTACGCTTTGAAGAGTTTCCTGGGGCTTGTTACTACTATTATGTAGCCTTGTTTTTTGTGGTGTCAATTTGGGTATTTTTAAGTCAATAGTAACATTGATAATATTATGCACGAATTAATATTGGTATTATTGTTATTATACACGAATTTTACTAAGATAATCTAAAATAGATAACAAGTATATAAATTATTTGGATATCAGTATAATACCCTCAATTAAACAAAAAGTTATTATAAAATATTTTAAAAATGTTGACGTGGTTTATTTATTGTACTTCTATAATTGAATACGAATAAAAATTAGGAATCATAATCTTTAAAATTAGTTTATATTACACTATGAAGTGTGCTTGTTAGTCATCGTGTTAAAAGGTAGTTAAATTTTTATTAATGTGTAAAATATAGTACGTCGTGCATAATTTAAAAAGAAAGTTTAACATTATAGAAAGAAATATGAAATGAAAAGTACGATATGAATAAAGTTGGAAAATTGCAAAGATATTTGAAAGATATATATTAAAAATAAGTAATTAATAGCAAGTTGAAATATTGTAATATTGTAATATATCGTATTGAAATAATAACTTAACTTAATTTAAAAAGAAAAACAAATTCGATAGATATTGTAAAACTACAGATGTGTCTATAATGGAAGACATGGATGCTTATGTATCTTACTGTCTATTAGAGATCTAGCAGGATCTGAAATAAAATTCGATAGAATAAAACAAAATAATTGGGAATTTGCTATACTACGATGAGGAATTTATAATTTATTAAACACAGAATAGCCATATTTTTTTAATATTGTAAAACATTTGATTGCTTGCATTCTAGAATTTCTTAATCAACTGTAAAAACAAATTCAATCAAATGTGATACTGCAATTCTTAAATAGTTTTAAAGAAATCAAACATAGATTTAAGACAATATCAATTGTGCGATGTTAAGGCATTCTAACGCGACTAAGTATGTCATTATAATAACATAAATTATATAATATACTTGGTATTTAACATCCGAAATTGTATGTTATTAGTTATGCTACATATTTATTAATTCGAATATATTATTTCCGTTCAATAATCAATTATCATTTCAATGTAATTGCTAAATATATTAAACATGATGAAAATTTCATATTTGAAATCATGCATGAAGCGTAAATTTATGTAATAATAATAAATAAAATTATTTACTAAACTTATCAATAAAAAAACATAATTTGCAATATGATTAGGTTTAATAAATGTCATACTTAAAATCGATAATGCTTTATTCTTACTTGGATATTATTTATAAATGTTATAATTATAAACATTTTCAATTACTAGTACTATGAGTACATAATATATGTAAAAACGTGTTTTAAAAAAATATTAAAGATATATATTTATATAATTCAAAATAAGTAAATATTAAATATTAAATTTATTAACGAATTATACATGTATAATTTATGAAAATATATATTATATTATATTATAGATGTACACATGCATACATATATACACATAGATATTAATATCATAATACAACTGCATTAATTTTAAATCAATATTTGATTCCTACAAATCAGAATTAATCGTTTTATATATGAATTTGAATGCTTAAAAGGCACAAGACAAGATCACTTTAAATTATATTTGATTGACATAAGAACGCATTTGAATGAAATAATATCAAACTTTGTTGCCTGTAATCCACATTCCATAGCATGAAAACAATTTAATTGTTATTGCAGTAAAACCATATTAAAAGAATGTCTACATTTGATTGGAAAAACTTACTGTAACACATATTTCAAAACTATCAACAAAATATAATATGTATTATATAAAATGTTGCAGAAAACATAAATGGTATATATATTCTAAATATTGGAAAAATATACAGTTCAGTTTTTATTTTAAACTTTTAAAAATTAAATTATTTTTAAAATATTACTGAGATATAACAATAAATAAAAAATATATAAAACATAATTTGTCACTTAATTAGTATATATATTAAATGAATATTGTTAATTATTAGAAACATTTACTTGTTCAAGATTTTAAAAACCATACAATTTATTACAATTATTATCAAAGCAATTTTCAAAGATTCCCTGCACCTACTTTTTTTGCAAAACTGAGGCTTTATATTCACAGACTTTAAATAGATACGACATGTACAACTACTGAATAACACATTCAACATTTACACAAAGACACTAACATTTCATTTACAAAACTTTTTGTAAGAACTAGGTTTTACTATTACGTAAGCAGAAAGAATTACTCAACTTCGAAAAATGATTATTTCTTTATATTAACGGTTTAAATCAACAACTCACTGGACGACATAATCGTGTCGATAAAATCCTGTCGTGGAATCCTTCCGTTTCTCTCCCGATCCTTCCGATAAAAGGTGTCTGTCAACTTGGACTTGTTGTGATTGATCCACTTCAGATAACGTTTCCGCCATTCGTCAAAGGAGAAGGACTTCAGCCTTTCCAACTGAAATACGACAAAAGATAATCAGATAAGATATAGCAATAATATAACAGTCAAAACGAGTCAGAAACGAAAATTAAAAAATGTATGCACAAATAATAGAATATGTTAAAACTCTTTTTGTGACGTATAGATTCTAAAAAATTAAATTAAATCTTAAAAATACGCGTAGTAATTTTTCGTATTTTCAAGCTGTCAATATTTAAATATTGATTAAAATAGAAAAAGGTGAATATATCTTTAAAATTATCAAGCTTAAACATAATTAGGTATATATTTTAATGACTGATAAAGTTGTTTAAATCTAAAATAAATAAGTGCAAACATATAATATAAATAAGACTTATAATATTTAAAGAAATACAACAAATATGTCCATTTTTATAACTTAACATTTGAAATTGTAAGATAGATAACTAACAATTATGGATGTTTAGTAAAACCAATTTAATAGTATTTTAATACTTAAAGAAAAAAAAAGTCAAAAATTAAATAAAAAACAATAGAAAATGCTTACACAGACTAAAAAATTTTATGTATAAAGATATATCGATTTTTTGAGGACATGTTACAAAACTGAAGGACAATCTGGGAACAATGTTATCTATAGCTTTTTTTATTTTAATTATTTTAATTGAACTCTTACAGTAAAATATAAACAAAGTCCGCATAGCATTATGTTACCTCTCTGATAAGGTCCAGCTTGTCCTGAATTCGCGTCTTTCGCTCGAAGGAAAGGACCCAAATATGGCGCCACTTGTTGTGCAGGAGAGCCACACGAGGGTTCACAAATTCCGGTTCCAACATCGGTTTATTGCTGGCTGTTGATACGGCTGTGTTACTGCGAGCTCTGGAGAAGAGATGTGTTAGACTAGTTGATCAAAATAAACGAACTGCAAAGTTATCTGATACATTATGCAAATTTAAGGAGGTCAAGTTTATTAATATACTTTATTAATTAGTTCGTTGTAAAAATCTCAAAATTAGAAACAGAAAAATCTGAAACTCCTTACTTAAAAACAATATAAATATTTAGCAACAAGTTATGAATGAAGACAATCAACAACTGTCTGTATAATATTTTCAAACATAGAAAAATAATTTCATACAAATGTTTGACTTTTTAAATTAGACTTGAAGAAAGTATCATTTCCTGCTTCAAGTCAGCTAAAAATATTTTGATAGTTACTAAGAAAATTGAATAATAATAATTTCCTGCATATAAATAGCAAAACTCCGAAGTTTAGTATTCACGAAAGCTCTCCTCTACCTCGTCGACCGCGAACTAGACACCCGTGATCTTGAATCTCCAGTAACATCCCCGGTGCCCGTGGGAGCCCGCTTCCGTTTAGCTTCTCGTACGACTGTATCATGATCTCCCTGTCGCTCTGAGATGCCTTCTAGAAAGGCGTCCTGCTCGGCCATGAGTGCCAACAGCGGCTTCTCCCCCTCCTCGGGTCCTGGCAGAGATTGAGCCTCCACGTCCGCCAGAGTTTTCTCTGCTGTAGTCAGCCAGGTCAACATGTCGTCAAGAAGACGTTGTCGGTGGCGTTGAGAGTCGAGCGAGGCGCGGAGTTGGATACCACGTTGGTTGGACCAGGATACAAGCTAGATGAAGATCATTCATTTATAAATTATTTCTAATTTGACATTGTACTAAAGTAATTAAAATATTACTACTAAACATGTAATCAGTAGAACTTCTATCAATTTGCAATTTTATAATAAATTAAAGCATTTTAAATTAAAACATACAAAATATGTACGCATAATTCGAAAGGAGCGTTGTTTAAATTCATTAAAATATGCGTAATCACACACCTCGATCTACACAGTAACGGTTTACATACGTGTATAATACCCAATCTATATTCTTGTTATGCGCTAAAGAAAGTTCAATGACTAAATATGCAGCCTCGTCTCGTTATATTTGTCCAAGCACTTTCTTCAGCATAACAAGAATTAGAGTTTGGTTATAATATGTAATCAACTCTACTGCATCCATAAGTGATAAATGATAAATAAAAATGAAGACTGTTACATTAAATAAATATTTGAAATTTAAAATATGGTGTCGTATAGCAGAATTTCATTTATTAATAAATGCTATCTGAAAATATTATTTATTGAACTACTAAATGCTCTTGTAGAACTAAACGAAGAAAACAATCTGGACAATATTTATCCATCAGTATCAGCCAAAAATGCAAGATCTGCGAGGGTAACAGAAAAATAAAGATCCAAAATGTTATTGGGTAGCATCCCGGAAGCAACTAGGAGAAGGGAAAAATGGGCGACCAACATATTTTTTCAATGGCACAATGATAGACAGAATAAAATTTGAAAAAATAAACGTTCTGGATTAATGCTGAAGGAAAAATAGGAATGGATGGCAACCGATTGGAACTTACTGTTAAAGGAATTTATAATTGAATTACGAAAGGAAATGGAGAAAAACACACCGCATCCGGCCTGAAAGATCTACTTATATACACTGACTGTTACAACATTACGTGCAATATACACTAACAAATAACATCAACTTTTGGACAGATACAAATATGATTGAATCAAGACATTGTTTAGATGAAGCAATGAAAGACAGCACAAAAAATGGGAAAATATCGGGATTGAGAGCAAGCCAACCAATACCGCATGATATGGAACTGAAACTGTGGTATATTGGCATGTTGGCCTCCGATAATAATCCGAAAATATGATTTTCCCCGTAATATATTATATTGGAAAACATTTTGCCATACGTGGTGGTTCAGAATTACATCGACTGCAATATAAAAGAGTAATCACTCTGGGTCTGAGTGGAAGTGTTGAAATTCTAACATATGTAGAAAACTGCTCAACAAAATTAAGAAATGGTGGGCTGAGACAAAAGTCCGCACCTGTCAGACGCATTGAGACAATACACAATATTGGCCATGAATGATGTCTCGTGTATCTCTGGAAACTATACATTTCAAAACGCCCAGAAAAATGCACATGTTCAAATGTTTTCCTCTCATGGTACAGAAGCAAAGAAAAACATTCTGAAGAGAAATTGTATATAAATGCCCCTCTGAGACGCCATACACTAGATGGCGTTGCCCGAAATTTGACAGATGCCATTCCAACAACTAGCACTTGCCAATATTCATATCAGTCCCTCAGAAAGACATGTGCTAAGAGATACATAAAACTGGTGTCGAACGCGCAGACATTGAAAAAGTGACTGGTCACACATCCCAAACTATTGAGCAATACATTTCTATGGACGTGACCGACCATTCAAGATTTTCCACAGCTTTGCATTATGATGGAAACATTCCTGAGCATGAAAAAGATATCTCAAAGAAAGAAATAGAATCGGTTATGTTTACAGTTACTCTTGAAAAAAGTAGAAAATTACCGCAAATGGGAAAACGAATATTATCGAATTTTGCTTCGAATTTAATTCAGTTATCAAAGTTAATGAAGTAATAGTCCTATTAAACGATATAACTGGCCTCAAATTTCAGTCCTGTTACATTAATAATTAAAAATTTGTATTAATTGTTTACGTGTTTACGTGTTTACATGTTTACGTGTTTACGCGTTTACGTGTTCTTCAATAAAGTAGATCCTTATTGTATGAGTGTTAAATCATTAGAGTGGATTAAATTTAGAAATATTCATAACTTTCCAAGATCATTGTAGTGAAATATACGAGTATATATATAACATTATATAGTGAAATGGTGTATAGTGCAATAGAAAGGCAATTAAAATGTAATTTTATTTGAAAGAACAATTATTGATCTTTTTCAGATATTATTATTCAAATTTTTTATCGCCAAAAATGGCAAAAAGCTGGTTAGCTACAGACAATTTTAAAAGATATAAATTCATTCAAACCA
>JAYRBW010083727.1:0-22928 GCA_036023295.1 Invenusta paracnida
TCAAAAGGATACAATGTCAATGGGGTGGGGCTTTTGTCAATATGTCAAAAGGATACAATGTCAATGGGGTGGGGCTTTTGTCAATATGTCAAAAGGATACAATGTCAATGGGGTGGGGCTTATGTCAATATGTCAAATGGATACAATGTCAATATATGTACCTACATGTTAATTATTTGATATTTGACTGCCTATAATTACTGTCTATCATTCCTGTACATTTATTATTATTTTATTACATTATTTTTATGATAGCAATTATTGGTAAATTTGAGTCCCCCTCCCCTTTTTTAAATCCTAGATCCGATCCTAAAGTTATCTTTAATAAGTATTTACAGGGATGGCATAATACGCTTAATTGTACGACATAATTACATGACAACATAATATAATTGCACACATCTTCGTTGACAAAATAAGACAATCTATAAGCCATAATATGACAATCCAGTTTGGGCGCTAAAATACCTTATTCATATGAAAACAACCACAAATAAATTGGTTGCTTTTAATAATAGTATGACTTTTTTCATATAGGTATATTTTTTTCCTAATCTTGATAACAGAATAAAGGAGCATAAATGATTACTTTTAGTAGAATATTGTTTACAGGAAAACTTGAAAATACTACTTTTTAAATTGAAAAGAAATGTTTTTTTATTTTTAGACATTGATATAATTTATAACGTCATTATCAATTAAAAGTAGCAAATGGAAATTACGTCATATTTATGGATTGTACTTACTTACTTATTTGTTGTTATTATTATGAAATCAAACTCAGATATCCTGGTTGGCTTCGCTGAAAAAATTTAACAAAATAACTGCTATCATTACATTATGTATGTATACACAAGTTTAGGTCATAATTTATAAATAACTATAATATTGTCGCTTACTCTATCATTATTTAATATTTATTCCTTTCTCCCTCCACTTTGCAGATTGAATTTATCCTTGATGAGTCAGGAAGCCGTGTTGTTTTGGGGAAAGGATCCTTCGGTGTCGTTTACGATGGTCGGGAACAAAGTCAACAGATCCGGATTGCTATCAAGGAGATATCACAAAAGCATCTAGGGTACATATTTCACATTATAAAGCTTGCAAATATTTTTAAATTCAATATAAAAATCTCAAGATTTAATATCATTAATGACAAATTAGATATTATTCAATTTACTTATTTTCCATTTCATTTAATCAGCGACATCCAACCACTATCAGAGGAGATTCGACTGCATGCTCGCCTCTCCCACAAGAACATTGTTCGCTATCTCGGATGTCAGACGGAAGGTGACTCCTTTTTGATTATCATGGAGCAGGTTCCCGGAGGCAGTCTATCAGAGCTTTTGCGCAAAAATGGTGCACTACATGAGGACACTGCCGCTTTCTACTCGTTCCAAATCATCCAGGGGCTTCACTATCTTGTACGTAACGTGTCATTTTTATCAGTCTTTTCTTTTATATCATTGTTTTCTCTTTTGCCACCATTATTTTCGTTGATATTGTTTTTTGCGAACAATCATATTATTATTCTAAAGTTTACTTCTTTTAACTTATTAAATAATATTTTGAATAGATATGACGGAAACATTTGAAATAATATCGTAGACCCGATATAATAATATCATACATATTTTTAAATACAAAAATGAAACATTTAAACTTTTATAATGGTTCATAAAGAGCAAAAATAAAATGTATGATTTTTTAACAAGTAATATCGTTAATTAAAATATTTAGAATACAATTGAATATCTTATTATTCTTTTCTTTTTCATTCCTCTACTTTTTTCTGCCTTATGTCCCTTATTTTTGTCTTGCAATTAACCTCAACTCTATTCATTCCTGTTAAAACTCTTTTTATCAGCACGAGAATCGAATAGTTCATCGAGACATTAAAGGAGACAACGTACTGGTAAACATGTACAGTGGAGAGCTCAAGATATCAGATTTTGGTACATCTAAGCGTTTAGCTGGTCTGGTTCCACAAGCCAAAACTTTCACAGGTAACGTCTGACATTGTAATCCTTATATTATAAAGCAATTTGATTAACATGGAGAAATTATGTAATTCGAATTTGCTTTACTAATGCACGTTTGTATTTAATAATAATTATGTGATAATGTAACAAAATTAAAATCTTTATAATGAATGTGGAAAAATACCTGCCTAAAAATATGTGACTTTCCAATTGTAGTATTTTCTAAAACTTATTACAACGCTTATAAAAATAGTTATTGTGCATTATTACTAATATTGTATTACGCACAAGGTGTGTATTTTTACAATTATATTGTGTTTTACCGTTATTTATTCTGACAAATGCTATTCAAATCTTGATTTCTACAGATTCTTAATTAGATTTAGTGATATGAGATATATTTTGTATTTTATAAATTATAAATTAATAAATGCGGAATTCTTTTGTTTAATATTTGTTATTATAATTTTAGTAAATTGTAGCCTAATTAAATGTTGGTTAGTATTATTTGCTTAGCATATTCCAATTTAACCTGATTTTAAAATTGCAACTGCATGGATAAGTTTCTGTTTATATTATATAGAAGTGTTTATTATGTGTATTGTATGTAACATGCATAACAATATATCTTGCTATTCTTCCATCTGTCGTCAAGGCACCTTACGCTACATGGCTCCCGAGCTTATCAAAGGCACCTCCGGCTACGGATATCCCGCTGACATCTGGAGCTTTGGATGCACGCTTATTGAAATGCTGACCGGGGAACCGCCTTTTCAAGAAGTGAGTTGACATTAAAAGCTCTTTTTTTCACTTAAAATGTATGTTTGCAAATTATTTGTTTTAATTAGAAAGTTTGTTGTATTTAAAACAAATTACTAATTAAATGAATGATATCCTTTTATAATCAAAAGATCAATAATTAATTTCAATCTATTTTTAAATTGTTTGCATCATAGAGTATTGATAGTTAGAGTTGCGACTTCTTAATTATTGACAACAGTTTGATACTACTATTTTCTTACCCTAAAGATTTTGGGAAAAAAATACTTTAATACAATATCTTTTAAATACTAAGTGTGTAATAAAATTTTTAGATACAAATATAGATAACTATATTTTATAGATTCGTGTGACATGCAAAATTTAATTAAAATACAACGATTTTCTATCGGCAAAAATGTACAACGCGATGCATATGAAATCAATAAGAGTCAAAACTCTATATAAATGGTTTAATAATGCTATCTACACGCACTTGCATAAAGTTGTGACTCTGAGAATCTAATAAACAGTTTAGCTGAACTCTCAGGCAGACTGAATGGTTAATTACATGGTCCGTACGGGTCAGGGATTAATTAAATAAGGGATATTAATTAAATTAATTATTATTAACTGTTAACTAATATATAGAATAATTTTGGATAATCAGTCCGTTTTAATAATTACACGCGAGACAACAATGGTACAATATATTATAATAAAGAACTAGAAAACTACTCAATTTGATTTGTTATCAGTTGAATACTTTTCTCGTCTCTATGTAGTTATCTTTAAGTTTATAAGATCTCTCTTTCTTCGCCAATTTATCAGTTGGGCTGTCCAGAAGCGGCTCTTTTTAAAGTGGGTCGATATAGTGCCCATCCTCCCATCCCAAGTCATCTTAATGAGTATGCCTGCTCCTTTCTGGAACACTGCTTCGAACCCGAACCCAAATCGAGGCCCACTACACACCAACTTCTTGAAGAACCCTTCATCACCTAGTACGATTCTTCTGCTCTGTAGACGTTTTTAGTTCTAGCTGTAAAGAGAAAATTAGCAGTTTGTTTTCTGTATCCGTTTATTGATTTCAGTAATGGGGAAATAAGAATAGTATTCGGTTTTCATTTTTTTGAACTGTTGTAATTATTCCATATAGTATATATTATTTTAGTGACTTATATTTTTTATAAATTTTCAGTTTAAAATGGTTCTTTTGATTACATATAATATTTCGAATATTTATTTTCCATGGTAATTGTTTTGAAATATTTCTCTAATACTACTTAAATCTATCTAAATCATACCAAATACATCTATCTCATGTAAATGTTAATTTAGAAGCCAATTATTGATTGACAATTTTAAACACAAAAAAATATCATTCTTATTATTTTTATACAAGTCTGTTATTTAGTATAATAGTATATAGCTAACTATAATAAAAATGTTAAAGTAGTTTTTTTAAATTCATTATTGATAAGAGTATATAGCAATTTATGACTAGTTTATAGCTCGTTAATTTATTCCATAAAACGGCAGTTTCATTTTAATTAAAATTTTTATTTATTGTGTTGTTGAGGATGTTATTGTTCAGGTTCCGCCCATTAAGTGTAGTCTATATACATATTATAAGGTCGGCGACAATGTTTCATTAATTACTATAAACCCATCTACATCAAACTTCTATTTCCTCACAATGTTATCACTTTCAGCAAACTTTCTAGATCCCGATCACGGATCAAGAGTAAGAGCAACAACCGTAAGTCTAATAAAACTACTATTTTATTTTGTTCCGGGGCCGTATGCACGCAAAAGTTAAGAATTCTACAACTCTAATGTGTAGAACTCAACAAGTCTAATCTACAGTTAGATTAGCTTACACTAATTTATCTTTTGATATGCTATGTATTAATCTAACTGTAATAACTGCAATAATTTAATCACTAATAATAATTAATAATAGAATAGAGTTTATATTGAAGAATCTTATTTTTTGTATTATAAATTCCGAAGTATATATTTATTATTATTAAATAATATTAAATGCATAATTTTGAAAATAATTTAATATGTATAGAAAAATCGTTTTTACCATAGGAAATAACCTATAATAATCAAAATTGAATTTAGAAGATATGTCCATTTATCAATATATACGAGATAATATGTATTATGATATATTTCAAGTTCAATATAGATACTTTTAATGTTATGTCCTTGATAAGTACAGTTTTGATATTCAAATAAAAAAGCTTTTATAATATATTATATATTGTGTAAAAATAAACATGTCAAATAAATCTATAATACAATATTAGAAATAATGTACAAACAATTTTTTCTTTTTACCAATTGTATGTATATAGTAGTGTATATATGTATTTATTTAGTAGTGGAAGTTTCGTATTTGTTCTAGTCCGTTCTAGTTTATTTGTTGATCATTTGATTGCATTTACAATGATACCTCCTTTCTACTCCATTTTTAGAGATCTCGCGTTCTCCAACACCCAATCCAAACGGGATCGATGGTCCTCGGTAAGTTGCACATATTATACATATACCGTTCTCTATACCACTTCAATGTTTTCCAGATTTTATACATCAATTTTGCCGTACCTAAACATTATTCTGTACATAAATGTTTTCCTGTAGTTGTAAATATGAATATGACAGTGATTCTTAAAGTACATGTTATTTTACTGATATTTACACCTTTATTATATATATTATATCTTAAAAATATTAATGTCTAACTGTGCTTCTGTTTTATGTTATTTGATTTAGTTCTTGCACGCTACTTACTTATTCTAAACGAGATAAATATAGATATTCAACTGGCCTATTTTACATCAGTTTTTGCTAAACATTTTGAAACTTTATTTTTAACTGATAATATTATGTGCATAATAGATGTGTAGGTTGCTAATTTTATAATTCATCAAAGTTGATCTGTTAGTATCTACAGTATTTAAATGTTATAGGTGTATTATCTGTAAAGTATAATGTCTATTAAAATACATGTTTTGTCTTATATAAAGTAAAATGAATAAAATTAGTACTAAGTTTCACTGTGAACAGTTTTTATTTAAATAATAATTATCTGATTAATATTTACTATATAATTAAGTGTTTTAATAACATGTAAAATGGTAAAAGTGTAGACATTTAAAGAAATGTATTAACCTCTACTGTTTGTAAAGGATATTACGCTTCTACTAACATAATTATAACAGATCAACAAGGATACCTGCAAGTAAATGATGCATTTGTCATTTTTATCATTGAATTAAGCATTAGAATACTGTAAGATACTACTATTTCTTAATAATTAGTAGTACATTTATTATACAGCAAATTACTGCTTGAACGAAAAATATTGTTTAAAATACATTGAATTCGTATGTTGAAAAATCCTTTCTTTTATTGCACCGAATTTATTGGTCATAATAATTTTTAACCTACTTTTTGTTTGTCTATTTGTTAGTGGATAGTTATCTATTTATTTGTTGTATCGTATTTTTTTCCGTTCATGTTTGTAACACCAGTTCATGTTGTCTGTCCTCTCTATACACACACAATTGTAACGACCCAGTTTCGGCACAGAAAGCAGCACGTCAACGATAGATTCCCCCTCCTCCACCACAAGCAGTGTCTCATCATCGACAGCAACCGGAAGCAGTCTCTTTTACACGCATACAGCCCTCTCCCTGACACCGCAACCGCTCTCCTCGCAACCCTCGGCATCTTCCTCATCATTATGGCAACCTGTAGTTGGTGGGGAGTACAGCCGGCGAGGCAGGTCACCTATGGACGAAGTTGATGGTGGTGGACCCGGGGCTGGGGCGATGCCAGGGGGAGGGATTGCGGGTGCTTCGGGCTTCTACACACTGCAGAAGGACGCGGAGATGAGACGTGGATTGGACAAGATACTAGGAAACGAAGAGGTAGCAATCTTGTCAAAAGTTCGAGATAATCTGGCCCGGGATGGACTGCTAAAAAATACATTTGAGCAGGTGAGTTAGCTTCGATTAATCTAATTAGCAGTTTCACTAATTTTAAGGAAACTTTATTGTTACAATACTCATTTTATATGGCGGTGTCTATCAATATGCTATTAGAGATATTGACTGGCATAACTGACGTAAATGAACTTATTTGCTTGTATAAATGGCAAAAATTGCTTTAATATTTCATTTCTTTGGAAGAAAAGGTTCTGTCAGAACGTATCCTTTGGGTAGTGACCTTATCTCCATTTGAAACAGAATTCAAATAGATTATTAAGATTTTCTTTATACTATGTTATCTAACAATCTTAATAAATTTAATCATAAATCAATTATCTGTTTCTAAAATACAATAAAACGGAGTAAGCCTTTATAATCAGGTGTGTAGGGCTATGGGACTTTCAAGTCAATTTCTTTCTAAGGAATTGAGGCAAAGTTCGAATAATTTGATAATCTTCATTGAGTATGATTCAATGACACGTTCTTATCACTCTTTCTTTTGTTACTTAAACGCGATCTTTTAAGGAATATTTCTTTTCTTGTGACACAATAATATTTAATTATAATTTTACTCTGCAATCCTTCCCTTGCCTATTAACACCATGCACGCACCGCGCAGTTCGGACTGAAGGATGTGTTTCACTGGCTCCGTTCACACATCCTCACCAAGATCACGGCAGCCGGCGTGGCCTCCAGTCGTGAAGACCTTCGCGCTATCCTAGTCAGTATTCAGACAACCGCCACAACCAACAGCGAAGATGGTGATAGGGGTGGTGTCTGTGGTGGACAGTCCTACGAACCTCGCAATGTCCAACTAGCCTTCTTCACCTTCCAAGAGGTGGTGCGCGAGACTGTGAGACGCCATGTTCGACAACCGCATTTGGTGCTAGCTTTTGACCGACTTATTGACACTGCAATGTCCACCGCTGCCGAGCTCTTTACTCGCGATTCTGGTTAGTCAATTTATCGAATCTTTAATTAAATCTTGAAATGCATCTTCATCATCTTTCAGTAAGATTATGTTAGAAATAAACTGGCATACTTTTTTTTAACTTTCTGAAAAAGTGAATTTACTTATTTTTATTGTAACAACTTTTGTATTATTCACAGTAAATTTTGAGACACTGGGTCAACAACAAATTTTATAAATTATATATGTACAATGGAGTGCTCAACAATATTATAACTAAGATTATAAGAAATATGCGCTAATTAAAGTTTCGTGTATATATACAAAATATTTAATATATAAAATATATTTAACAAAATAAAATCGTTGCACAAAATTGCTGAAGTGAAGGTACCGAACTTTTTGGGTGCCTTTCGGGGTTACAGAATCAAAATTGTTTATCATAATAACTCAGCTAAATATTTTTAAAATTACCTATAAGCATAAAAACTATAGGGATAGTTTATTACCTAATATTAGATATCTTTATATAGTGGGACATACTTTATTAGTGAACCGTCTAGCTGCATACTGAAATCTAACGCAGCAAAGAAACAAATGAATCAAATGGTATATTTTACACATGGCCTGCAGAAAATCCGTTTCCGAGAAATAAGAGATTGTACTCTTACTATAATGTTCAAATTGATATTACCAGATTCACTGTTCCATCATAAAATAAACAAACATATCAATTATTTATTTACTTAATTCAATTAATTAATCCACAGATTTCTTACAAATCAGTAGAAACAGACACAGTATGACTTTTGAAGCTCTATGTATGTATAATATGATTTGATGTATATATGTATACGTATATATTGATCAATTAATTATATATATGTATATACTGTATATAAGTATGTATGTATATATAAATAATTCAAATAATTTCATAATGAATTGCAAAAAGCTTGATCTTAGCCAGCGACATAATCAGTGAATGGTTCAGGATATGTGTATTTTTGTTTTCCCCATACTTGTTCAGTCTTTTCCGTGAAGGGACTGTCTCAATCAGCGGACGTAAATGTGTAATTTGCAGAGGATATATGCTTAATTACAGATTCATCAGAAGAGCATATAACAATAGACAAGAAAATTAGGTGAAACATTGAGAAGATTTAGAATGGAGATTAGCTCTGAGAAAAGTAAATCCAATCACTGAAGGGAATGAGAATACTGTGTAGAAAAGAACACACAATCCAATATCTTCTATCAAGTATCACAGACGATAGAAGATCTGAGCAGAAGATCAATTCTAGAATATGCAACTTGATAATTTTCCAGGCTCAACAAAGCATGGGTAATACAGAAATGTAACAATAAGGGCAAAAGTTAATATGCTCCGGGCGATTGTGATATCGGACTCAATATAACTGCACTATATATGGTTACAAAACATGGACAATGACAAAACAAAACGAAAATCCAGGCATTTGAGATGAGTTGCTTTCAACGTCTGCTCGGGATCAACTAAACAGCTTATAGAACAAATGTCGAACATATTACGAGAAAGATTGGAGAGTATAAGTCAGTATTTACGACAGTGGAGAAACGCAAGCTCCAATGGTTCAGGCACATCTTCCGACAAAATAAAACACTAATATCAGGGATGGAAATAAGGATTTTGTTAGCACTGGTTCGACATATATTTTTTACTGGTCCTGCCACATTTTTACTCATCCGGCAAAATTTTTACTGTCAGAGAGGGTAGAGAAATTTGTTGTTTACTATAGTATACAAAGCTATGCAAATATTGCCTATCCCATACATCTCGGGGTAGTAGTATCTTCATTTTTGTTGCGTACACAATACTTAGTGATGTATTATTTACACATTGAAGTAGATACTATATTATTGCGTATTTACTCAATATTAAATCCTAAGTAAACAATATGATTTGATAAAACATAAACTTAGATATAATGTACATTTTGTAATATATAATATTTTAGAGGAAATAGGTGGACTAGTATTCCTAATTTTTACTGGTCCGGCAGGAATTTTACTGGTGCAGGACCACCAGACCAGTGCTTATTGCCACCCCTGAGTATAGTCTTGTCTGCAAGGTACAGTACATAGATAAAGGAGAATGGGGAGGCTCAGAACAAACTGGATGAGGAAAATCACAGAATATGTGGGAAGCGGAATGTCGGAATTATGTGTAACGCAAGCTGATATCCGAGATGACTAAAGAAGGCAGTGTTACGGGTAGCAAGTCGTGCTGTTTTTGCTTTAAATTGTTTTAATCATTTGCGTCAATTTAACATTATCATTTATCAAGGCTGATGTTATTTTATCTCATTTAATATCTTAAAAACATTTAGAATTTTTACGCATCCTATAAATCTCAATAATTGGTCGTGTTATATGCTTGCTCTTCTCTCCCCGAAGGAGTCCTCTATGTCAAACAATATTCCACAGCCTCATCCGAACAAACCACAGGTATTGATTGCCTCCATTGATTACTCCTTGAATGATTGCTGATCCTTATTATTAAATAATTAAAACGGAGTTCATTGGGAATTATTGAGAGGATTATTTTTCTAATTTATCAATGCTATCAATTGGGAAATTAGTATTTTTGTTTATTTTGATCGCATATTTAATCAATCATAATATCGATCACAGATGTGTAATTAGTTTTTTAACTGCATTCATGCTTTTCTTAATTATTTCATTATTCTAACTGATAATTTGTTTAATTCTTCATATTAATTTTATTACAAATATATAAAAGTTGGTGCCAGATGCACATACTTTTTATAAAAATTACAAACGTTAGGTTTAGTTGATGGTTTTTCTAAACAATATAACCAAGATAATTATTATTTCTAATTTTCTTCTAAGTGTTATAATTTTAATTCTCACACTTTGTTATGTTTTAACAATTTTATCATCAAGCAGTAAACATATTTTAATATATGTTGTAACCCTGTTAACAATTTTAAGTATGCAATAAATATAATCGGTCAATTCAAATGATTATTACATTTATTATTTCACACAGTAGGATCAGTAGTAATACATCAAACTATTATAATGAAAACATCGTTATAAAAGATTTTTAATGTTGACTTTTAATCATTGTGCGCTATCTACCAAAATAAGTTTTGTATGTGGAAACTTTTCTTTTTTAATAAATTTAAACCTACTGTGCTGCATTAATCCAAACTTGATCACTTTCAATAAGACAATGGTTCTTTTGAATTAAAAAAGCAGAATTGTTATATTTCGAGGTTTCACCTTCTCATCAATGGTAGCAAGCAAAGTAAAAATAGTATATGTAAGAATTATAGTTTATAAGATAAGCAAAGGAAGAAGCACAGATAACTAATTGATGTACATAGATTCTCGAGAATTAAGGCCCATTATGTTTGTATCTGTCGCTATAAGTTCGAAAGGGAAGTTAGCCCGGCATCTTTCCTTGTAACGATAAATTGATCTCGTATTATCGGTTTAATGTTCTTAATTTGGAGATGGAGTAGTCTTACAGGGAAACAAATATAGATGAGTAAACATGAGTTGCAGGTGACTTTGTAGACGTAGTGAGATTTGTGGTACTCTCTCCAATGGGGCAATCGTTATTCGTTTATTTGAGGGGGGGGCTATTTTGAATGAATATACTTGCTGAATCCTTGTTTTATTAAATGTCTTTATTGGTAGTTTTTAAGCTCATGGGAGTGAGACTGTATTCTTTCATTTATCTTTTCCCTCGTGTATCATATTGTGAAGGTTGAAAATATAGCTTTAATATTCACGATGTTGTTTGCGCTTGAAGTGGGTGCGGTGGTGTTTTGTACCCTATATATGTTCAACCTTCAGGTTATAACAATAATTATCATCACAGACTTTGATCTGTCTCATGATGTCTTCGTGATCAGAAAATCTATGTCATAATGGTTAACTTCGTTGCATATGATACTGTATTTCATAATTTTTAGTAAAGCTAAGTCATGAAGGACGAACATATATTATTTCTAATTAATTTTCTGTAAAAACAGAATTGTTCTTTGCCATCGTCGTTAATGAGGATGCAAAAATCGAGAAGGTATGCAGGCTTCCGTCGCCGGCTGACAGTGACGTTATATCTCGAAGCGGATGTTGTCGTTTGAATTGAACACGTTGAAGATAAGTTCGCCTCTGCTCTATTGGTTATCAAGATGAGTGCATCATCGACGTGACTTTTGTATAGGTGGTAAGATCTGTTGCGTATCAGTAGACTTCTTTACTAAGGGCAGTTCATAAAACAAAGACTTTGAAACCATGCTTATCAAGAAAATCATTATCGAAATGCACGATTAGTGATTGCCCCATTGGAGAGAGTCGCCTCTATTACAAGTCGCACTGCGTCTACAAACATATTGAGCCTCCATTCTCGAGAGGCCACTTTTATCAAGTCGCTGAAACAGGCAATTAACAGTCACTTAGAAATTCACCAACTCATCTTTTCATTTCGTATTTTTTGTCAGATATATTTAGCCTTTTCTACTTTTCTACCTCTCATGCTCGTTCACGCTTATTTTTAGATATATATTTTCTTTAAATGTTTTTGTGTTGTATTTGTAAGAGATTTCTATGCGTATTTTTATTTTATTTTAGTCAATACTTGTTCATTAGAATACCTATCTCAATACTAATTCGGTTTATTAAGTACTTTATCGTTTATATTACGCATTTGACGTTGGTATAGTTTTATGCATTGGGAACTTTCTGCCATTTCTACGGAATCTGAATTAGTGATCTGTACTTCTGCCTTTGCTTCTTTATAAACTATAATCCTTATGTATACTATTTTACTTTGCTTGATACCTATGATGAGAAGGTTAAACCTGGAAATATATCATTTAATTTAAAATTACCAGCTTACTTGATTTCTGATTAATTTTGTTATTGTTAACCCTCCATTGTTAACCCCATTGTTTCCTCATATTTTTTCTCTTATAGAATAACAACACACATTAATCAATATCCCTTAAAATTATATGAAAATATAATTAGCAACCGAATTAAAATATTTCAAACATTATCCTTGACAAATAATTAGATTAAAAGAAACTATGTAAAATGGTCTAACTTTTGTTTATATTATGTGATATTTCATTTATCAATTTGTTTTTTACATGTTAACCAATTTCCCACTGTTCTAAAATTGAAATAAGACATCAATACGATTTTAATAGTTCATGTCTAACTGTTTCCTTTAATTAATAGATCCTTTTCAAAAACATAAAAAGTTTATTTTTTGTTTTTATTGATTAAATTTATATTTGATAAAAATTATTATTATCTACATTTATATTTATATTTGTGAGTACGTATAGCGTCTAAATATCAACATAATATATCTGATAAATTTTAAAATACACCAAATTTCACTTACTTTAAAAAATAAATGTTTGTTAATCCGTCTACCCTTTTCTTGCTTCGCTATTATAATTTGATAACTGTAAACTGTATAATGGTATCTTTTTAAAGGAAAATGTTTATAAATAGAGTGTTCTTATAGTGGCCATTCGCATGAACATTTGGTGAAAGGCTGAGTGTCAAACAGTAATCGAAGTAAAACAATTATTTAATATTTCGTTTGCTCAACAAAGAGCAAACAGATATTATTTTTTTTATTTTTAAAAACTATAACGAAAAAGTTTTATAATTAAGACAGTAAAATAATAAAAAAGATTATTTACTAAATTTACTAAAAATAGGTAAATTGCTTATAAAAAACGGATAATAAGTATACAACATTATTTATTTTTAAAATGTTTTAGTTTTAGTAATGGCCACTCTATACATTATATACTATATATGTTCATAATGAAACCATCTTTCAAATTCTTAAATTATACGAAGTTATCTTATCCTATCTACCTTTTCTTAAACAGTGCAACCCGCATCGCATATTTTTGTTTCAGAACCGTCAACACCAACTGCTGATGAACAGTTGGCCGGAACATCCAAAAGTCCCCCTTTAATGACGACTTCAGAATTAGATTCCATCACTCCTGCCACAAACTATACGATACCCAAGCTTGTCCTGGAACGAGAGTGGTAAGAGTCATTTTAGAGCACTTCCTCGTGTACATCCTCTCTACCCTTCGGGGGTATTGTTTCCGTAACTGCAATCAATTCCATATTGTAACAGGAAAAATATTAGCTCACAACCGATAATCCAATTTAAAATGCACATTTATAAATAAATACGTAATTCGAGTATAATTTTTGTAATGTATTCATTGCGCAATCTTGATTTAATTGATTATAAGAATACATTCACCGTAAGATAATGTTTAATTCTGAAAATATTGAAAAACTGTCCATTTTAAGATATTTCAAAGTTTCTGCAGTATATATTTTGAGTTTTAGAAAATGTATGATCAGTTAATGGGTTGTTAAAAAATCTGTTGCGGGTGCACCGTTGAACAGATATAGTTGGGTTTATTTTTTAATGCACTTTTATAAATAGGTTAACCCATAGAGTAATACATAGAATTTTGATTCATATTGATTTCATATGCATTGCGTTGTACAGTTTTGTCAATATAAAATCGTTTTATTTTCATGAATCTGATGTAAATTAGTAGACTATAAGAAGTAGTGTTAAATATTTTCATTAAAATCATCTTAAGAGCAAAATATTGATATTCATACAATTTTAACATACGTAAGTTGTCTGTAATATATAATTCATCTATGTATTATCGCCTGTGTATCTAAAACTGTTTTACTGCAAAAACGATTTAATTGCTGCGAATTTTAGAAAAAATATTTTGCAAAAACTGTTGGGTAGACAAACAGTAGTATAAAACTGCATACGGAATCAATATGAGTCGAAACTCTGTGTATAATTACTCTAAGGGTTAACCTGTTATTAATACAATTCAATAATATATACCGTTAACATTAAGCTATTTTCAAAATAAAAATAAAATGTTTGCAATCTTGCAATTGGTAACTAAAAATATATTATAATTTTGTATTCCTAATACTATATATATTCTTTTTGTGTTGATTTTATTATTTATATGTGATTAATTACGATAATCATAGAATTGAAATTTACTGATATATTTAATTAAGTATTAGTTCATTTTACTAAATCTGAATTCAAATTTGGTATGCTTCAGGTTACTAAGGGAAATGCACAAACTCTCTCTTCAATACAACCAGCTGCTCAAACAGGCGATTTTGGAGAAGAAACTCAGTATAAAATTGCTCAGGTACCTTTGTTTGTTTCCAATGTTTCCTTTTTATAAGAATTTTTCTTTGCGAATGTTAATCAGCTATTCAATGGATGTGTTAAGTTGAATAACTACAAATAAAATACTTAATTTTTATACTTAATAGGTTTTCTTTAGTAATTATATCTAATTGTTATGCTTTATACATACTTTATCTTTTTGTGCTTCTCTGTTTTTTTCATTCTAATTTAACTAACTGGATCATTTCAAAACACATTATACCATGCGTATGTCATATTTATAAATGTTAATAATAAAATATTGTAAAAATTATTCAGTTTTATTATTACTCAAAATGACTTAATGCATTACATTTTCGAAGTAACTTCACTTAACGTTTAACGTACATGCAAGGATATATAATGTATGTAAATATTTATATATATTTTCTAGTACATTTATAGAGTTGTCATTTTATGTAATTAAGTTATTTCATTATGTAAACAACCATATACCAAGACGTGTGACTCCTATTATGAGTCACACGTCGTGGTATATGGTTGTTTAAAATTTGTTTTTAACTAAATATATTGCATTAAATAGGTATTTGCAATATATATCTAATTAAGCCTTTTACAATTAAAATTGGAATACTAGTATTTGACAGTGATCACACGACGACAGTAAGATTAAATGGCTACATTTTGGTTTAGATTATATTGGTTTAAACAATGTTTAGCCAAAGACCATACTTTAAATGATTTATACTTTGTGTGGAAATTGTAAACTTTAATGATCGTCTATCATTAAACCGACGGTCTAAACCTACAGTTGACCAAATCGCGTCTAAATCAGATACAAACTAACAGTATATCATCGGACAATATATTCAAATTACATAACACTAAATATATTACAGCATTGGGTAATATTAACCTATTTCTAGAATGATGTAAACTTCGGTTTAGATATACTTTTGAAATTACCGTTTTTATTAGTCATTTTTATGATATAATGCTGACTATTTTTATACCAAAAATGAATTACATCTATAATACGATTTCAGAAAATCGCTTATTTTAATTAAAGTGAATGGTAGGGTACCATGCTCTTTTACTTTTAATTATATTATGTTTATTCTTTAAATCGCGTTCATAATTAGGATAATTTAACATCATACATAATATAGTTATCAAAGAAATAGTAATATAACATGATATATAAATATTTAATTATTGTGATTAAAAGTAAAGTATAATCGATATATTTTATGCACTTCTAATTGAATATATTTAAGAACTACAAATGAGAGTAAAAGTAAATTATGCATACGACAAACACGCACCTCAAACAGTTGCATATAGCTTTAGTATACCCTTGTTGGCGGCACATTTGTAAGTCATTCACAAGAAAATAACCGCGATCATTCCGTACAACTAACTTTACTCATTTGCATAATCTAAACCAACTGTGGAGCCAATTTGATTTTAATAAGTTTAGCTGGTTTGTTTAAGTGGTTACAAATTTCACCATTATTTAAAGTTTTTTTAAGTGATTTTATTGGACTACAGAAAATGTCCGGAAATATTGGTTTCTTCAAGCTAACTCTAAACTAAACCTCATCTCATCTAAACCATGTTGCCTATTGCCAAGGTTATTTTACTGTATATTATGTGTATCTACTGAGTTAGTGTGCATATTTTGAACATAATTTTATTTATTCTCATTGAGTTAAATGTTTTGTCTTTATGTAAAGAGCATACTTACATATATATACAAATAATATTTCAATATATAGAATGTATAACAGATTTTATTATCACTTTTAAAATATTATTTACAGTTTTGACCAAAACGTTGCATCTCCAAGCGAAGCGTCCAAATCAGGTACATTACAACGGTATTGTCGTACAATATTTTGAGATTGCATAACACTCAATTAAAATTAGTCTAAATGAACAGTACATGCATCATAACAGGCGTCCGCAACCGGGAATAACCGGAAAATTGGTGATAAAACCGGGAAGAGTGAAAATAACCAGGAAAACCGGGAAATTGAATTATATAGCAGTATATATATAGATATATATATGCAGTAAAACAACCAATTTTTTAAAGTGGTAAAATTTTGCTCACCGCTCGCGGTTTGATTATAATTATACTAATTTTTTTTGTCTCATTGTTTTATTTATTCGAAAATATTAAAAGAATTGTTTGTTACAATATCTTTGGGCTATTGAAAGGTTGTCATATTTAAAACAAATTCAATGAATCTGCCAGTATGTCCATCAAAGTTTTTGACAATGTAAAGAAGTTTCTTACGGATATATTACTCGTCGATAAATTACATTTTTCAAATTGGTATTGTTGTTTTTGGAACTATTTCTTTGTAGATTTCAAACAGCTACTCTATTCTTCCACTTTTATTGGAATTTATGGAAAAAAAATCTTATTTGAGTCGGTTTTAGAAATTTCAGGTTTTGGAAAATACCAAAAATGTGTTTGCAATTGATTAATGTGATAAAATCTCAAACAGCCTGATATTAGCTGTTGTGAAGGATGGCTTAAACAATGTATTTGATGAAAAAAGGTCGTTTTACAAAGACTGCAAACTATTTTTGTGAAAAACAACAGAAAAACTTTTTGAAAGGTGTCTTGTTAAATTAAAATATGACTTTGTGAGAAATTCGTCGAGCTTATCACCAATCACTCTCAAAAATAAATCGTCTGTCTCTTCTGGTTGTTTTGAAAAGATAAAAATATTCGTTGAATGCAAACGTATATCTGATGAATGTGCCGATAGATCAAAGACGGCATTTTTTCAATGCTCACAGACTGTGATATTAAAGAAAAAATTCATGCTTTTGATATAAATATGTCGCCAAGATAGATTTTACGTTAATCTCCTTGTAAGCAAGGATGATTACAGAACCCTGTGAATTGTAATTTAAAAAGTGCTTATCTTATCGCATGGGAATGTTTATGTGAAAAGTGGTTTCTTAGTTAACGATGAGGTTCTATCGGACAATAGGTAGTAGTTATCTGTAATATCTCAATGAATAGTCTACGATTCGGTCAAGTGTGCTGGAAATTCATTAAATATTCAGCTGACTCCCGAATTGTTGACATCAGTACTTCGGAAAGGAAGATGTATCGGGCCGCTTTAGAGGACTCAAAGTCTACAGATCGTTTATTTGAAGGCTAAATCCGAGGCTGAAGACCACTTGATTATGAAAGTGTATAACTTTGTATATCAATATTGATTTACACAAACGCTTCTTGAATTAAATACTTTTTATAGCTGTGTATTTTTATAATGTTCTATTATCAGTAAGTATAATTTTCTTTGCATAAATGCTTATTAAATAGTACCTCTAAAATTCTAAATTATGTGTGTGTTGATACTTTTATTGTCTTAATACTCAATAAATTTCGTTCCTGTCACAAATTTCTTTTATATCAGTTGTCACGATTGGAAAATATATTTAAAAAAAAACGAGAAATTAACTAACCTGGAGCGATCGATAAATTAGGACAGAAAATACGCGGACACCCTTTCATAAGTCTTAGCCATACATTTTTTATATATCCTACTGTATCTGGTATACTAAAATAATATGCTAATTATATAATTAGTAGTATGATTATTATTATCCATATTTTAGTATTATTTAGAATATAATCAAGAAAAACTATAAATAAATATATATATAAGTACGAGTATATAAAGTGGTGGCGTCATACTTATAGTAGCATAGGAAGAGCAGGACAACGCGCTGTTTCGATCGTGTTGGATCTCTTCAGCAGCCCACACCCCTCGTGATACTGTTGACCACAATACCAGGATACCACCAATTTATTGCAAATGTGTCTTAACATTTACATATTTTTATAGTTTTCTTGATTAAATTATAAATTTTACCGCTTATTCTCTTTTTCTCTTTAGTATTATTTATTTTAATGAAAGATTTTAAAATCTTAAAAAATTTGGGTATCAAACGTAATATATAATTGAAAATTTATTCATTCCTATAGAATCCCCAGAACCTGATACACCACTTTCTGATTGGTTGCGAGAAATGGACGTATCGAGAGGTGAGATCATTAAGGTAAGTTTTTTTATTGAGAGAAATTATTTTTTAAATGTCATATAAAAGTGTCCAGCTTAACTTGCGTACATACCTACATGTTTCATAATTTATGTTCTTTTCAATTTGAGCATCATTTTCAAATTTTCAAATTATTAATAGCTGGTAAATTTTATTGAAGATAGTTATAATATTTTAATTGAAGATATTGAATTATACTTATATTGTTATAGGTATATATATATGTACATTGTATATTGTATATATAGTATGATTCCATCTCACTGAGTTTAACATTGAAATTATTTAACATTCGTATTATTTGTCTCATTTATCTGACTGTATTTATATTGTAATTATCTTTATTTGTATATTCAAATAGATTTGTGAAATAGTTCGATTCATATATTTTTTTAATTTAAGTTTGCATTTAGTTTATCTATATACATAATTATATTAATAATTAGTCGTTCTTTAAATTCATCAAATTATAACAGTAACCGAAAAGTAGTTCTCTAATATTGGTGAGATTAAAAAAATAGAACATTTTAAATTGTAAATGGTACATATATGGTAAAATTTCAACGAGTAAATGGTTTTTGTTTTGTATTTTGCCTTTTACTATATATTTTGATTCCAGATTGTGTGTGAAGAATTCTCTTTAGAGGACTTGTGTCAAAACGTGACCAGAGAAGATTTGCTCCGAATTGGTGTCAAGTAGGAGACTTCATCTTTCCATTTAGCTGATTTTTCTAGTTTGTATTTAATTGAGATCAATTTAAGCTGGTGACTTAATTTGAATTATTAAAAATACTTCCTAAGCTGGTAGATGCTCTGGCGTGTACATTCAGTTTAAGAAGTCCTAAATATGTCCATTTTATATATTTAATATAATTGCATTAAAATTATTTTAATTTAGTCTTTTGAATTATTGTAAAAATATAATAGTTCTATACCAAAATATTTATTGTAAAATTTCCCATATTAAATAATTGCTATATAAAACTTAATCGTAAAATCTTTATTAATAGGTCACCGAATTTAAGTCTAACTCCTTACAAATTCACATATTTGTACTTTGTTTCTTGTCCAATATACAAAAATACTAGCTTTTCACAAAAAATGAATTTATTCCAGCTACAATCAATGCAAATGTTATTTATTTCTGTAACCATTTTTATTTGTCTAAAAAATTGTTTCGTTTTTTTTTAAACCATTCTTTACACTGACTGATATTTGTATTGTAATTAATAATATAACTATTAAGAACCTTATTTTTGAAATTTGTTTATCCGAACTTTAATATGGTTTTATTTTAGGTCCTTGTAATTAGTTAATAGGTCCTCTATGGACTCATTCCTTAAATATAACGAAGTCCTTATTAATTGTGTAAGTTCCTATAATGCTAAACATTTATAATACCACAGCAGCTTCTGTTATTACACAAATAAGAAGTTTAATCAAATTTATTATTTTTTTCAAAATTCATATATTTTAAGCCTAAAGTCTAAAATATTAAATAAAGTAATGTCTCGCCCTTATTGTTTTAGAGCCGGCGTTGTTTCTAGGATTATGTCGCGTATCCGGCAACAACGTCTCTCTTGATAAAAACAGAAGATACACAAAAGAAGCTATATGTTTGCAACCAAATCGATTTCTCTCTGACCAGCATTTTTAAAATACTCATACATAAAAATGGCACCAGATGTATGACTGTCTTCTACATAAGGTTCTACTTTAGATGAACGTTACTGAAATCCTGTTTTTTATTATAAGGAAATTGGCCTGCTCTTTCTACTTGCACATATTTCTTTTTCACACAGAAGACAATTTTGATATGAATCAACTTGCCTTATTTTTACCTATTTTTGTACAAATACTCTTCTTATAAAAAATATCTTCGTATTTTATACCTTAAGAATAATTTTACTTACTTACTGACTAACTAACTGACTTACAGGGACTACTATAATAGGTTACTTAGAGTATTCCCTGCTGACTTACTAATAATTTTCGTATGCGTGTTCAGATTGTACAGTAACCCTCTATTAATATATATACACATTTTTTATTCCCCTCAAATTATTATATTTATATATGTCATTCCAGAAAATATACTTTATTAGCTTGTTGGTATAATTTACTATTTTTACTTTCAAATTTACTCTTAGAAAAAAGTGTTCTTTATTTGATCATAAATGTGTGATGCTCATCATGTAGATTGCATATGATTCTATGTAAATTATTATATTGTTCCGTATTTAAAACGGAAACAATACTTATAACGACTACCCTTTCAGGACCAATTGCAGAAACTACAACTGTACATTTCTTTATCATAAATGTCCCTTTTCTAAATCTCATATATTATGTACTTTCTCAGAATAACCATAAAATATACTGATTTAAGATTTTTTGTATACACCTCGGTGCAGAAAGGTGTAGATATTGCTGTTACTTCTAGACGCTTTTATGGATATTGTTATCCTTTATTTATGGTTGCTATATTTACTGTTTTATTAGAAAAAATACAGGAAAATACTTTTGTAATCATTGTTTAAATTTGTGTACCCAACTTCCAAACTGATTTGGTAAATATTGATCAATATTTCAGTTTATACTTACTGTCAAATGATTAAAATCTAATAACCAATCCCGTCGTTGTTTCAATCTTCAAACTCTATTCTATATTGTTATGTGTAAAATTTAGTTATTTTAGCAACTAAAGAAACAAGATTTTTATCACGACATTTATAATAAAAACTGAATGTTTTATTCATTATAAACAAATTGATAGTTTAAAACAAATATAATTAGATATATTTTCAATTGTTTTTTAAAGTAGTTCTGTAGAGTTATTTTTATAATTAAAAGGTGACATAAGTATTTTTGAGGGAAATATTATTAAAATTTAGTATTTATAATAATGTCAATATAGCTTCATGACACAAATACACACAAAATGTGTTAACTGGACTAATTTTAACTAATATGTCATTGTAATACTATACATATATAGCTAGAATATTTTTACTGAAGGGGCAAAAATATCAAGAGGCGCTAAAAGTGTTTTTTATGTGAAAGTTGTTATTTAAAAGGCGCCAAATCTTAAAGGACTTATAAAATGTTTATTTTAAATTGGGGACAGGTGCTAACTATGGCCATGATATTGATTATGCATAATTGAAATTATTTATTCAAAAATGCGGGCAACAAAAAATTATGTTATTGTGCTTAAAAAAGTAATGGTGGACTAACGCAAATACATTGAGTAATTAGTTATTCTGTAATTTTGCATATTAATTATATACTGAAATAACAGCTGTAGAAGAAGTGAGGACTTCCTAAATTTTGAAGCGATTTATAGATTTTACAACACTCTTAATAACTGAGGACGGTCAACTAGAATATATTATGAGAAGATTTTTATGGGTGGGCTAAATTTAAAATGTAAATAGTTTTGTGCTGATATTCTGTTTGCCAGTAATGAATGAATGTCATTTTTTGTAGTTTAGGGAAGAACACTAATAATACATTTTGAATAAAGGAATACTGAATTTTACTACATTAATAAAATTTATAAAAATAACCATCCTACATCAAAATCCACTACTATTTGATAGAATATATAATAATAATATATTTAATATAAATTAATCAATGTATTTTAAAATTAGCATCTGTATTATTCTGTTAAACACTTCCAAGAATATTCAACCGGAAAAAATTACATTGTCCATAAAAGAAATTCTCCACGATATATGGGCATTTTTCTAAAAAGAGTTTTTTATCACATTGTCTCGTAAAGAACTAAATTTTGTTTGTACATACATTATCTATGTGTATTATAACATAACTAATTTTTAAAATTAATAATATAACGTTATAGCTCAAAATAGAAACCAATTTCACTTTATAACAACAATATTTTTTACTTTGGTCAATGACAGTAAAGAATG